>JAGKTI010000116.1:125476-188400 GCA_018397915.1 Birgus latro
CACACACACTATAGATAATTACAGTGAGTCAACAGAATTAATCAGTTGAGTGTACGTAAGCCACATGCCTAAAGGAAACTGTATAAAAAATATTGTACACTTATATGTTTATAAGATTGAGCCAGGATTCTGAATTATGTTTATTCAAGGCATGCTTGTGGCAACTCCCATGACTTGTGCTTTCCCTGTGATTATGATTGTACCTAACTGCATTGTAGGTGATGTACATTATGGTTGGATGTGATGATGATGAAAATTCCACATCCTGAGATTGAAGTTTGCCAGAGGAATTAACAAGTGTTCATCAATGCTTGGAAGGACTTGTGAAGCACTCACTGGAGTTGGCAATTTGCCTGAGCATTGGAATTGATGGGGTAGACTGCTGAAATCTTAAAGAATTGAACACTATCCAGGGGGAGCCAGGCAAGGCAGGCCTACTGATGTGTTCAGTATTAACAGCCAGATCAGTGCCACTAATTTTGCAATTTAGAAGCATTAAAGAGTTGTACATTTCTTTTTAACTGTTGGCTGTGCGAAGATGAATTCCTCACTCCCGTTGGAACTGTGTGTGATGGCATTGTGGAGGCATGAGCCTCCTTCCTTAATGTGCTGACAAGCTCCAGTGAAACGTGTTTCATCATCATCTAATCCTGTCTTGCCCCATGAGGAGCATAGGAGCCCAGGGCAAGGCAAGTGTGTTCTGACACTTTAGATGAGAGTGACCAGCCTCTCTCATCCCTGAGTGGCATTACGTGAGCAATAAACCCCAACCACCCCATGGATATAAACCTGCACAGGCTCAATCCAATTGCAGCGCCTTAATTACCCACTAAACCAGCAGGTGCCATAAGTTCGTTATATGGTTACCACCCAACATAGTAGATGGTGTCGTGGTGTACAGGACACCATTTGGCTTGCCGCTAAGTGTAGAGTCACTCATAAACAGAAGGGAGAGGAAAGAAAGACAGAAGGAAGGAAGAGAGGAAAGGGCAGGCACCCAAGAGCAGCACTACATTGAGTAGATGGGGAGCAAAATTAAAGTATATTCCCCTTTAGTAAGGCCTGAAGGGATTTATCCAGCCCTCCTTACTGGAGCCTGAAGTTTTTAAAAATACAGACAAACTGCTGAGTGTCTGCTAGGTTCAGCTACAGCCTCAGAGTGATGAAACTGCTTTTAATTTGTCAGACTTCAGGGCTTTTGTTTGGTGAGCCACAGCTTGCAAATGCAAGTATTTTTTCCCTTCGGGGAACAAATTTTACATTCAAGTTGCCTTTTGGCAAGGAGAAAATACATCCACTTCAAACCCAGTCCTTGTGGCCACCGTTAATAATCAACAATAAACAAGCAGCAAACCCCATTACATGATTCTAATCATCACAATGTGTAAATAAATATATGTATTTATTGCTCCTAAAATATTTTGGCTCGTAGTCAGTTTGGCTACTAAAAATTTATTTGGCTCGTAAATCTGAAACCTTAGGAGCCAAATGGCTTGCAACCATTGGCAGTTAGCAAGAGCCCTGGACTTTAGAGACAGTTCTGTTTATATTATGCAGTAACAATGTGGTAAAAGTAGCTTGGTCATTAACAAGGCTGTATTGCAATGGTTTGCTCATAGACTGCCCTTTTGACAGATTATTTCCAGTGCTGTTCTTTGGTAGTTTGTTTTTTTGTACTTGCTGTCACAACTTTGTTTTAGAGGCATTTGAGTTTTTGATGTAAAACAACCTGTGTAGTACAGTAGTAAATATTTGTTTATTTATTCATTGCAGTTGATGACTTATAATACAGAGGTCTGTACTCTATAGAGTCCTAACCTAAGAGGGTCAGTCAGCTGACCCTGGCTACACCTGAAAGTATTCAGCACATTACCGAGCTTCACTGAGGCAGGATAGAAGCTTAGGTATATGGGATCAGAATAAATAATCCTTACCCTTCCCAATTTTATCATAGGTCTTGTGTCATGGAGTGCATGCATGCATGCACATGTTTCTATTTTAAAATTAATATTTCAAAATGTATTATTTCTTTCCTTCTTTCTTTCCTCATCCTTCTGTTTATGGGTGACACTACATTGAGTGACAAGGCAAATGATTTCCTGTACACCAGGAAACCATAGTACTAAGCTGGGCGGTAACCATATAACCAAATTATGGCGCCTGGTGGTTTAGTGGGTAATTAAGGCACTCCAACTGGATTGAGCCTCTGTAAATTTACATCCAAGAGGTGGTTGGGATTTATTGCTTATGTAATGCCACTCAGGGAGGAGTGAGGCTGGTCACTCTCATTTTAAATGTCAGGACCAAATTGCCTTGCCCTGGGCTTCAACACTTCTCATGGGGCAACACAGGATTAGATGACGTATGTATTTTAAAATAGCGTTATTTGTATTGCTTGATGGACTCAGACAACACCCTTTGATACAGATTCAGCTTAACATACCGTCTTATCCTGCGAGAGAAGGAATTGCACTTCAACATCTCTGTATACAACCCTGGGGCAGAGACTTTGTCCTTCACCTTCCTGCTTCACACCTACTTCAAGGTTCCAGATGTGCGCCGCTGTCAGATCACTGGCATGAGAGGCTGCACGTATATTGATAAGGTATGCTGCAATTTTTGGTTTATAGTGCAGGGAAACCATGCACTTGAATCAGGTAATATGAGACGTTGAGAGTGACAGACGCGAACTCGACCCCTGAGCAAAAACTTAACTTTTATATGAGCACATTCAGTACGTTTCGCTTTACAACATGAGAATCGATGGATACAAGTTCGCCTCTGTCTAACTGAGGTAAACCCTGTGAAAATCTATGGTGTATTCAGCCAAGGTCACGAGCAAGAGTTGATGTGTGGCTTGGGCTAACAGAGGCGAACTCACCCATGGTGCTCCTGGCCAATCACCTGCTTCATCATTTCTCTTGCACCAATCAGCGTGCTGGTAGGATGGCGTAAGCCAATGAACATCATGCTACAGTCACTTCTGGGCAGCTCTCAGCTTCCCCCACGGCCATTGTTTATCATTAGCTTCCCACTGTGTTGGCGTCTGTGCGTGACATGCTCTTTAAATCAAATTTTTCCTGTCATCCATGAGCAGAATGAGTAATAGTGATAGTGATCCACAGCCCAGTACATCAGGGTACAGTAGAAAAAGATAAGTGCCAAAAGCTCAGGGGATACAAGTGCAGGCTAAGCAAAAAGGAACATAGGCAAAGTGTTTGTTTCAACCAAAACTAAGTTACATGTGCATGAGCATAAGATAGGTTCTGCACCATTACCATACATAACAGTTTATTTATCACATCAGACACATCATGCATTAACCCGTATCATGCCAGCATCATAGATCTACGTTCCCCGTCAGAAATGCTGATGTAGATTTACGTCCTGCAGCATTAAGAAGCCATTGCAAGCAACCAAAGTAAAATGGAAGGTAATAACGTATCTCGCTAACTTCAGACATTTCTCTGCTACACATAACACTGATTTAGGAACGCGGGAGGTGAGTGAGTCTTCACAGGCTCACAGCCGCTCTGCTATCTCAAGAACCTTGAAGATTTCAGAGGTCGGGTGGTACCAACCTGACTCGATTCAATCTACTTTGTGGCTCTAGTGATTACTTTTATTAGTGCCAGGGATCTTATATTGATGTATTAAGCCCATGTAGCCAGAAAAAAAAAAATCCAAAATTGGTTCACAAGCTCATAGCCGCTCAAGGATTTCAGAGGTAGAGTGGCACCAACCTAATTCGATTCAGCCAACTGTCTGGCTTTAGTGATTACTTTTATTAGTTCCAGGGATCTTATATTGATGTATTAAGCCCATGTGGCTGGGGGGAGGGGGAATCAGCAGAGGGGTCAGTCCCCCCCCCTAGTGTGGTACAGGTTAAATGAGCTTTAAAGTAAGACCTCATATAACAAAATTGGTAAATGTATGGCAAGATATGATGATTTATATATTGGCAAACTTTAACCCCCATTTTCTCAAAACTATGTTTCGGTGAGTTTGCCCCAGTCATTCTCAACGCCTCATATGTTGTTAGTTTATTCGTGCTTCCCCAAAATGATTTTATTCAACTTGATCTTTTGTAGTGGAGGGGTTACAGAAGGTGATATCTGAACCCTCCAGTTCAGAAAGTTGTCTAACCTAAATAAAATTTCTTGGTGATGGCAAGAAAAAAATATATATTTGATGAGGTTAATGTCATATTAACTTTCATAAAATGGTAGAACAGTGTTCTTTAGTTTGAGTCTCCTATAAACTCAGTTAATAGTCATGTTTACATATATTTTTCAGTTTTATACAGTATGTGTCTATATTGACACTCCCTGGGTTAAGCAGCAATTCCATTGTAGAAAGCTAAATCAGTTGAAGTTTACCCTAATTGAGTTTACTTAGGTACTGTACAATACATATGTAGAATCAGCAGTTGTATGCACTGTAAAAATAATTTTACTTACTGTACACACAGCAGTGATATAGACATACCTAGGACACTGCAAGACCTTTCCATAAGATTGAGTTTTCTAAAGTCAACATACGTATGTCTCGGGGAGTGTGTTTAGTAGGAGTGTGAAAAATAAGTAAGCTGTAGTATCCATTAACCTTATTCCAAATCCAGCAGTGATTCTAGTTCCCAGAGCTATTATGGCCAGTGTTTGAAGTGATTGTCCCTATTTTCTGGTAGACTCGTGAGGGTACGCTCTACCAGGAGCATCGGGATGTGGTGACGATTAATGAATGGACGGATCGTATCTACCAAAACACCCCACTGGAGCATATTATTACTAATGTTGTTAGTGGCCGAAAGATGAGGATGCAGAAATACAACCTTGTTGACACTGGTATGTTTTTTATTGTACTGAAGTCATGCACCTAAGTAAATGGATTATCACCACCATTCATTTATTTCCTTTTATGTATTTATAGTTTTGTTGAGTGATAGCATCAGTAAAATTGTATATTGATAAGTACAGTGTTTGTCCTTTGATTTATTAGGAAAGACCATTGCTTTGTATATACGTGGAAGGTGGATTGCAAGACTTAACCAGTTATGAATGTGCCATATACAATGGACGTAGTGTGGTACATCCAAGGCTGGAGGATATATTTACTCATAAGAGATATTTTACTGCAGTGTGTTGCTGAATTTTACTTATCTTCATTTCTATTGGATATGTTTATGTGAAGCTACAGAATGTGGTGATAGTTTTTTGCCTATTTGACAGAGCCAGGATTCTGGGGGCTTGAATGATGAGTGAATGGAAGTGTGGCCCATTGGAGTGGGCAAACTTGGACTGTATGGATGTTGCTACTCACCCTGCCCTAGGGTGACAGGTCCAGATAATGATAATAATAATAATGATGATGATGATGATAGTCTTCATCTCTGATGTTTTGCTTCCTCCTGGGAACCTTCCCTACAAGATGTCCATGATTACTGCCTCTAGGCTAGTTTGTTTGCTTTCTGAGGCTGTGATTATTGTGGGACTGGAGAAGAATGTGATACAAACATTTGAGCTTGAAATGATTGGAAAAGGTTTAGAGATTCTGTATTGCCCATATTGACAGCAAATGGACTCTTTTCTTCAAACAAATGGGGAACTGTATTTAATGTCTATGGGAGTGAAAAATGGGTAGTAAAGGAATAAGATGTTAGCAGATTAGAGCATACTTAACTGTGAATGGTGAGACATGCATCATGCCACACATGGAGAGTTGTACGTATGTGTAATGGCATAAAGTATTACTGAGATAATATGTGTGGGTAGGGTAAGGTGGTTTGAACATTGAGAGAGAATGCAAGAGTAAATCAGTGCAGCACTGTTGACACCTGAACACATAAGAGAGAGATGTGGACAGACCATAGGAAATCTGGAATGTTGCACTGAGCAGGGACCTCAGGGTTGGGGGTTTGACTGGAATGTTGCTGGTGACCATTCAGCATTGAAAGCAGTCTTATGTAAGTCCTTTTTTCCTATAATGGTTGGATACCAAGGTATATGAGTAGTAAATTACATATCTAAGTATTATTTTTTTTTTTTAAATATTATCAACAGTAGTCTGTTGGTAGCTAACAATTCAGTGGAAGTGGAGATTGGTACAGCATTAGTAATACATTCTTAGGTGATTGTAATTAGTTGAGGTTAGAGTTTACATCAGAGTACACCCGGATGTCTTACCAGCTTACTAGCTGGTAGTCAAATTGTAATTATCTGATCATGATATGTGAGGTCACCTCAAACATGTGAACTGTATATAGGGTACTCATCAAATGCCCTTTTTGAGTTTGCCACACCCATGATTCACCAACTTTTAAAAATGTTTATGCAATATTTGATCAGTGTACTGTGCAGTCATTCAGGTTTGTAGAACAGATACTCCTGTCAGCAAACTGATTTAAGACAGATTAGGCAACCAGTACTGCAGATTTATTACCTAGATCATAATTATCAGAAACTCCTTGGTATTCATGCTGGAGCTCTGGAGCAATTGTGAAGAAAGTACCTGAGGGATTTAGTAAATTTTGAATGTAAAGTAAAAAGGCAGCATATCAATGGTAACATTAGAAAATTAAAAGTTGATCCAGTATGACATTAAATGTAAATGTTAACCTGTTCTTTTTATTGCAGTGGTATGGAATCCATGGATTGAAAAGGCTAAGGAGATTCCAGATTTTGGGGAGGAGGAATTTCCAAACCTTGTTTGTGTGGAAGCGGGTCATGTGTCTTCCCCCGTCATTCTCCCTCCTGGCACAGTGTTTGAGGCAAGCCAGATTCTCCAAGTCATGTAGGCAGCCTTCGGTCCTAACCTTGGGTTGTGCAGGCTCTGCTCGTCTTTTAGTTTGTAGGTTCTGCTCTACCCACTATTTCGGGTTGCATAGATTGCTGTGCTTTTCCTGCCTGGTTGTTTAGGCTAGTATGTAATTTCACTTCCCAGATTAAGAAGGGTGATATACATTTATATGTTCCTTGTCCTACCAGATAAAAGAAAATAAGTTTGCATCCTAGTCAGGTTCAGTAAGCTCTTTATCCATCCCGTTTCCCCATCCCATGTCATGTATATTTTATTGTCACCATCCTTCACTTATCCTCAACTCCAAATTATCCTACCCTAAGCCCCCAGGCAGACACAAGCAATCTGCTTGTTAATGTTATTTTAAATAATAGATTTCACAAATCTTTTATTAACAGCAGAGGTTGCAAGACACCTCAGAGCTAGTTAGAGAAAACTTTGAAAATGATACATTGATAACATTCTTCTTAGCACACAATGCCATATAGGAATACATTCTGCTCATAGATACCTTGGTGGTTGATTTAGTAGAAAGTGCATTTCGTATTTCAGTATTTTGGCTGTGTACTAGCATTGATGGTTTTGAGAAAAATAAAAAGTGAAGGGTTTGTATACCTCACAATTCAGTACAACATCTGGATTTTGGGCATGTAGGAGTAATATGGTTCTTTTGTAGTGCATAGAAATGACTGTGGTCTGGTTACTTGCACAGCACTGATTTGTTGTCTGTGAATGATTGAAGACTTGTAAGTTGTTAGCAAGACATGATACTGTAAGTAGTGAGCTGTTAATAAGTTTTTTGTAAAGTTTTACTACAATATTTCTTGAAGTTTCTGGCCCTTTTAGATGGTTATCATTTTAATAATACTTTTATGCTAGGTAGATGTAATGCACTGTTAAGGTTGTGAATGTTTTATTTAAACAGTTTTGGGGCCAAGTAGAGATATTCACAAGATCAGATTTTGAAATCTTTATTTTGTGAAACCTTTTTAATTTTACATCAGTGTAGGTGCTTGGCAATTAATGCAGTTACTATTGAAGATCCTCTGGGCAGGATCTTTTGGCTTACTAGTGTTAATATTGTTTTAACAGATACTCGTGTGGATTTAAAATGCTACTTGGATTAAGAATATTTCATGGTGCTATGAGTGTTGTGTTAAGAGTACTGTACACCTTTCAGATAATGGTATATGATTTCAGTTTTGTCCATATTTATCAGTCCATGTCAGACCATAGACCAGATAATTTTGCATGTTACCGTCAGATAAGTACCTTTGATTACCTGATGTGAATCCATTCAAATAAGCTTTTAAATCTATGATCTCAAGTTTAGCATTAAGACATGGGAGTAAGCCATACACAAAAGCCTTTGAGAACTGGGCAAGCATTGATGATACAGTAGTGGTCAGTGCCTCACAAGCTTTACCACACTTCCCCCCAGTTGCTGAAAACCAAAGTTCCAAGGATCATTATGAAAACAGGGTTACTATTTCTTAATGATGTTTGTATTTAGTAGGTTGTTTGTCGTAGTCAACTTGCTACTAACTTAGTTGATAATAATTTTAGTCAAGAGTTGCTTTGTGCAGTCTGTGATGGTGCATAATTAATGAGTGCTGGAAGGGTTGCTAACTGTTGTGGAGTAGAGGACAAGTTAGTTGAAATTTTTTATTATTTTTTATTTTTAGCTTTTTACTATTGTTACTGGCCCAAGCTTGGGTAGCATGTGACTCCTACATGGTAGGGGATTTGTTAGTTTGACAATGTATTTTAAGTGTTTACATTTAAATTTTTATAAAAACATATTTGTCAGTATTCCCAGTCATAATTTTTTTTTTTTTTTTTTTTTTTTTGCCAATTCATGTTCATGAATATGATAGCTTTATCAGTTATATACAGTACCATCTACAGATCAGTACTGGACTGTGAAATTCGGATGCAGGGCACAACATATTTATATTCATTTTGTCTTGCTTCATCTTGTTTTAAGCTAAACTTGTAATTAATTCAGTCTTCATTTAAAACCATGAAAGTCATACATTTTTTCATGTTCAGAAAAAAAAAAATGCTGAGAACCCTATATTGTTCATTTATTTTATTCTTGTATCCTGCATCATCAGATCAAGTTCACTCTTCATGTTGATCACAGTACAGGTAATGAAACTTCTATGGTTAAACCAAGTAATGGTTTTGGTGTCACAGGAGATATATTTGCACTCTGACAACTTGGTCTGTAATATTAATTTGTTGCTAAAGACAGTTAAGGTATTATCGTGTAAGCAAGTCCATTACCAAGCCTGCACCTTATCACTTTCAATCTGATGACATTTTGTACTCTGTTATTGCTAATTTCAGATAATTTATTCAGCTTTGGAGAGACTTTATGAACTACAGAGGTTATATGGTAGTCTTTATTTACCTCTTCACTGTAAATTCTTTCTCCTCAGATGAATGCAGTTGTCTGGAGGAAATAAATCAGTAAAACACATCACCAGATTGAAGGGGCTAAGCCCTTGAGTAAGAGGTTGACATTATTAGCCCTCTTTTATTAAATTTTGACTTGGATAACTTGACAGTTATTGCACATTGTACAGTGTTTAAGGCCCCATGCTTTTCAGTGTTTAGTTTTCTTTCTCCTCTTTACCAGTAATATTTCTAGCTAACTTTAAAAGGTTGTACTTTTCACAGGCTGTTGTTAGTATTACATTGTGTACTTTTACATGACTGTATGCAGACATAGAGCCATAAAAGTAGACAAATGATAGTGTTGAGTATTGTAAGTCAGGCTGATAGTGCAGCACCTGATTAATAACAAGTCTTAATGAGAGTTTACAGGGAATAGTCTTGGAATCTGTTTATACAACGAAATCTAATGATGAAATCGTCAGGGTGCAGAATATCTCCATAGGTGATGTTGGTTGTGGTTCACTGCCTCGGATCAGAACAATGTACAGATTGGTATAGAACCTTGAGATTTATGAACTTAATATGTAAACAGTACTTGTCATTTACTAAAACTTTGTATTTCTATTCTGATGTGCCAGGCAGTGTACCAAGGTCTTGAAAAGTCACTAGTTCTGGTGTCTGTAAATAGTTCTGTCTTAGTTTTGTGTTTGATTGCACTGCATTCCGAATTTGCATTTCTTTCAGTGAAACATTCTTGGTATTAGGTTTACTTTTAAAAAATCTTTTTATAGTTTATAGTAAAGTAATAAATTAATATTTCATAATTTTATGTGGGTTTGATATGTTAAACATTAATTCTTTGTTGTTGCAAATGAAGAGTACTGTTATTTTAAATTGTGTGAAAAATGTAAAATGTTTGTGTGTGGCAGCAGCTCAGTAGTTATCATGTTCACATCCTGATCAGCATGTGAGCTGACTATGGTTAATAACACAAGCTACTGCAGACACACAAAGTGGGTGCTGGTTGTAGACAGATTAGTCAGTTAATATACACAGTGTACCAGAAAACGTGAGAAACTTCCTGGGGATATTCTAGGGCTAAGTTTCTTCGTTAAAAATGCTATAGCAACATGGATCCAATTTTCAACCATTAGGTAAATACTTTTACTGGTGATGCTATGAGTAAATTATGAGACCGTTTATACACTTAAGGTCATCAGTCATTGTAGCTCTGTTGGTTGAGAATTAGGCCCATATTGAGATGGCATTGTTTACTAACAACTAACCCAACAATAGTCTCTCAGTTTATCGTACATTTTCTGGGACACCCTGTCATTTCAACTGTCCATCCATTATCCAGTCTAGTAGTGCTCCTTCAGGAGCACAAGGGCATGGGACTATGATGCTTAGTCCAAACATATAAGGGGCGAGTGACCAATTGCTCACACCTCAGTGACATTGCGAGTTATAAGCCTTAACCACCGATGGAAAGTGGACCCTTTTGAGGCCGTGTGATTGGAATGCCTGTCACACTAGATCACTAAGTTCTTAAGAAATTGTCAGGAGAATAGTGCAAATGCTTTGCATTTAGTATACAATGAAGGTCTGCTCTTGATCTCCCTGTGTGCATCAGAGAACCAGTGGGCCTTGTGATACCTGTACATCCATTACAGGTACAGGCGAGGAATGTCTTATGTGGTAGCTTAAGAGATATTTTGAGATGTTTAGATCCAGTACATAGGTGGTAGGTGATGGTGACCATCATCCACTCACCTGATGTAGTGCTGCTTGCTACTTCCTTCATGCTGCCTACTTCCTTCACCTTTTTCATTCTTTTTCTATGCCTGCCCTCCTCTCTTCCTATTTCTCCTGTCTTTCCTGTCACAATTGATTACTCTTCTTTCCTTTTAGGGTAGCTTTGCATTGCGTAACAAGCCTAATGGTTTCCTGTAAGCCGAGAAACCATTTACAATGCTGGGTGGTAACCATATAACCAACCCATACGTGTTCCCGACTTGTCAAGAAGCGGGTTGGTGGAGGGTTAGTACCCCACCCTTTTAAACTAACTCAGTCAAATGGCCACCCCTTATGGTATGGAATTTTGGAGGCTGGCTATTGACAGATAAATGTCTGTCTATCTGCACCTCATTTCTCTCTTTCCATAGCTCACATTTTTAGGTGGATGTGCTGTACACCAGTACACTCCAGTCCCATCCATCCTCTTAACTCTCCCACTGTAAACCTAGCCCCTTAGGCCTCACATTCAAGAACACACTGCACATCTACCTAAAAACTTGAGTTATGGAAAGAGAGAGAGAAAGTTGGAAATTAATGATGAAGGAGGGAGCATTTCAAATCTGAGGTAGCAGATGATGCTATGTTGCTTGCTTAAAGTGGATAAGACCTTGGCAGATTGGTGCTGAGTTTTGTGGATGTCTGAGTGTTATGCCTTAAAAGTTAATGTCAAGCAGAGGAAAGTGATGGTGGCTGAGACAGTAGGTGATCCCGTGATGTGGTGACTGAGGAGATACTCAAATTGTTGAGGGGATTTAAGTAACTGGGTGGTATAGTAGAGCAGAAGGTCAAAGGAAGCAGAAAGTAAAGAATTTCAAAGGGGGGGGAGGGAGGCTGTTGCTATGAAGGCCTTGATAAGAAACAGGTATGAGTGTGACAGCTGTAAGAGGCTTGCTTGAACTGTTAGTACTTACTGTACATATAGGTGTGAATCCCTGAGTTGTATGAAAATTAAAGTAGTGGAAATAGAGCTGCTGAGGAATGTGTGTGGAGTGGGGAAATTGGTAAATACCCTAGTCAGAGAGTGAGTGCTTAGTTGGTATGGCTGTGTGGAGAAAGTCTGTGGAAGGTGTTTCTGAGTGTTTGAAGGTGGGAGGTGTGGTAAGCTAAAAAGGTGGATAGATAAGGTAAATGAAAATGTGAGAAAGTGAGATATGGAGGTTGATGAGGCTAGTTATCTGACAGTGGATCAAGCTGTTTGGAAGGATCTTGTACAGAAGAGAGTATGACAAGGGTTTGGCACCTCTTTTGAACTTGATGGTTGTTAGGCTGACTCTGGCTGATAGGTAAATATGAAGCTACTGTGGGCAGGGTACATATGACGCTATGTATGGACTGTGTACTTACCAAATGAGCCAGGACTGTAGAGGTTTGAATGGTGAATGAATGCATGTGTGGCCTATTTCACTGAGCATGCTGTTGATTAGTTTTCACACTGTTGTAGCAGCCGTGGGTTAGAGCGCTCCGCTCTGGCCGTAGGGTCGGAGGATTGAATCCATCCAAGGGTCATTGGTAGACATCAGGAAGTGCATCCGGTCATAAAATGCTACACGCTCCAATCCAAATGTCCACTATCCAGGGGCAACGCCTTAGCCCTTCAGGGATACCAGGTGTAAAACCAATTTTTTTTTTTTTTCCTTTTCCTGGTTTTTTGTACAGCATTGCATCCCGTCTGCAGGCAGGAAAAAGAGGCGGGATGATGATGATATATGTAACTGGAAGACTGATGCATACAAGCATGTTGGAACTTGAATAATCAATACAACGATGATACGATATAGATCACCAGTATTAAAATTAATAATCGTACAGCTACAAAAATTGCAATATTAACACAGGTCCATTATATCAGTATACTGATTAATGAACACACACAACTGGACTTTCCTGTAGTCTGATACTGAAACCAGGTATTCTGATAGCCGTCATCACTACAACAGCTTCTCAACTCTCCTTGAATGTCTTAAATCATTTTCAGGGTGCTTGAAACTCTACTTAATAAAAATCATCTCATTTCAGAAACAATCAGATGAGAATATAGATTTAATTTCTTCAGAAGTACTTTATGTACATAGCTTTGCTTCAAAACATAAACCAGAATAATGCATTTATAATGTGGATGATGTAAGATATTCACAGGCTACAAAAATATCAACACAAATGCCTAATGAAAAAATACTGACAGAGCAACATCCACAACCAAACCTCAAGAGCAAAACCAATGGCGACACAAGGTGTTTAATGGTATGGATGGTCCATGAACATTTGTGGTTGATGAAAAAGTATGACAAAGCAAAGGGAAGTACTCAAGGATTTTTTTTTTTTTTTTTTACAATCTCCTGAACATCCACTAAGAGAAAGAAAAAATACCAGCATTAAGTACTGTTAACCTGATCACCTGAAAATAAAACAAATGATTAGATCCTAACTAGTGAAATATTGTCTTGCTTCATTCTGGAGAATACACAGCAGTAGGATGAAAAAGTGAAAGTTATGAAATCTAAGTTCTCATATCCCCCTCAATCATATTCTCTTCAGTTTTTAGAATACAGTACTGTACTCACATGCATCATCCATGAAGCAAGTGCTCTGTAGCTATACATCATCAGTTACTTAACTTTTTCTCCTTTACCTCTTGTCATAAACATGAAACCAGTAAAAACTATTATTATTCAGTACTTTGCCAGCACTTTCCCACTTCCCTTTCACTCCAACTGAAGAAACTTCAGTCAACTGCTGACTCCAAGTTTATGCGACACTACACCAGTTTCATTAATTCTCTATATTGCATTTCATTGTCATAATGTAAATCAGAACCCATACACTTACCTTTTCATTTTCTCACTAAAATGGCCGTTACAGTTCTTTATACACCTGAAAAGTCCTCCCTTAAGTGTAAGAAAATATGAAGGTAGACATAGTTGTTGATTAAAAAAAAAAAAAAAACCATCCAATCCTACGTTGCCCCATGAGGAGCGTAGCAGCCCTGGGCTAGGCAAGTTGGTCCTGACATTTAAGGTGAGAGTGACCAGCCTCACTCATCCCTGAGTGACATTACATGAGCTATAAACCCCAACCATCTCTTGGATTAAACCTTCACCGGCTCAATCCGACTGGAGCGCCACTATTACCCACTAAACCACCAGGTGCCAAAATTTGGTTATGATGTTACCACCCAGTGTAGCAAATGATTTCCTGGTGTACAGGAAACCATTTGGCTTGTCACTCAATGTAGAGTCACCCACAGGCAGAAGGAAGAGGAAGGAAAGAAAGACAGAAGAGGGAATGTAAATTCACCCATAGGCAGAAGGACGAAGAAAGAATGAAGGAAAGAAAGACAGTAGAGGATGGAAGAGGGGAAAGGGCAGACACCCAAGAGCAGCACTACATTGAGTGAGTGGATGATGAGAAAAAAAAAAAAAGTTTGGGGGTGGGCCACATGAATAAGTTATGATTAGATGAAAGGGCGAATTCTCAAACTCTGCTTCTTCCAGTTCTTTCTATATCTGTAAATCATGTACAGGTAGTCAATCAGTTTCAGTAAAGAAATACATCTTATGTTATTTTGTCTGATTAAGGTATTTTATACAAAATATATGGTACACCCGGAAGCAATAATCGGTAGCCCCCCTAGTGCTGAAGCCAAGGGAAGGATAGACCGGGCGAACAAACACGGCCTCCACACCGGCCCTCTCCTCCCCACCCCTCCCTACCCAACCCCTGTCTAAACGCTGCCAGGTAGGTTTGTAACATTCGTGGCTGTCTGTGTTACTTTGTATCCATGTCTACATGAATTAATATTCACTTGAGTTACCACCAGTGTTAATAACATACCATGATGTAATGTGCGATAATGAGTTGTCAGCTGGCATATGAACATGGAGAAGCAGTGATGTAAATAAAGGCATGAGTATGAAAAAAGCTGAGCGAGTTTTTAATGCATTGTAGTAATATATTCCTACTAATATCAAATAAATAATATTCCCAGTCCAGGTGTATGAAGCTATTTCAACCACATTTATGATATCTGTTACCATCTGGCGATGCTCCAAGTTGTCAGTCATACAGAATGTTTTCTGGTTATTTATATTTATTGACATGAAATCAACGACAAATAATATTCTTTCTACATATGAGACTTTGCTTCAAAATTCGAGTCATCTTCTGGTATGAATCACACACACAAACACACACACGTGTTGCACAGTTGCACACATATGCATACACAAAGACCTGTAATGTCATTGCATAGCCATTCGATCTAAAGATGAGGAATACAGTCCTGTTATTTACTGATTCAGTTACCACCTCCCCCATCATTGTGTCCTTCATCCAAATCATAGTAATAATTACATCAGCATGTGTAAGCTTAGTGTAATGACTGCAATGTGGGATTTTGTTACTTTACTGCAGTGGTTAAACGGCTAGTCCCGTGAGGAATATTTTTGTTTGGCTGCTGCAGTAATGCCTAGAGCAAAATAAGTCTTCTATGTCTCGCACATAAGTCTTAGATTCGCGTGTGGTAACTACCATGTTGTTTTCCGTAGGGAGAGGCAGCATACAAAGGTTGTAACCCCCATACAATCTGCTAGCAACACACAACTTTATGACCATGTGGCATTAACGCTGGAAAATACTAGGTGTATTTCACCTACCAATTTAAACCACAGAGAACTCGCTCCTATACAGTATGGTATCATGTTGTCCGCCTGATTTGCAATATATAGATGTATAAATTGTGTGATCAAAGCATGTTAGATGTTTTGTTCATGTTCTGGGATTTGTTGGTTCGCACTTCAATGGTAGCAACTAAGTGTGCGGGTGGTGAGGAATAAAGTGACAGACGGTAACGGATATCGTAAATGTGAGTGAAATATTTTCATACGCTTGAAATGTGAATAATATTTACTTGATATTAATATGAACGTATTATTAAAGGGCACTAAAATTATACTCACTCCGCTTTTTTCATGCTTCTGCCTTTATTTACATCAATTGCTTCACGTTCAAATGTTAGCTAGTAACACATTGTTGCATTTTACTCCATGAAATGTTATTAACACTAATGGTAATGCACATATATGTTAAATCATGAAGATATGGACACAACGTAATATCACCCGCCATGATTGTTAAAAACCTACCCGGCAACGTTTAGAAAGGGGTTGGGTAGAGAAGGGTGGAGGGGGGCAGGCAGTGTTCGTTTGCCTGTTCTATCCTTCCCTTGGCTTCAGTTCCTAGGGGGGCTACCGATTATTGCTTTCGGGTGTACATAAAAACCTAGCACGAAACAAGTATCTTACCTCTGATCTGTTATTAATCAAAATCTATTTGCTTCAATGATGCCACCTTAACTGCAAGTCAATCCCATACCGATAATTCTCCCATTATTCTGTATTAGATGAAGATATGGAGCTAAACTAGTCAATATCCTTACATAATGCCTCCACATTATATAATGTATTGTCTGACAAGACAGTGCAAGTTTACAGTAAAACTGGTTCCTATATTTCTGCTTCTTGTAGAAAAAGGATATACAACTTTACAATATCAACACTTACTACCGAGATCTTAATGCTGAATTCCAGATAAAAGCTGTAAATGATAAAACAGAATTACCCAGTACACATGATAATACTGCACTGTACCATATTTGCACTGACAAAAATATATTATGTACTGTACAGTAAATATGTTGATGTTTTATCGGTTACATTTATCCTGGCTAAGTATCAGATATTCTCGCCAGCATCCATCAATTTTAGAAGAAGATACAGTATGCTTCAAGATGAGAGACAACCTGGTATGGAGTTATGTGAGGACTCACAACACCAGTCTGGGGTTACAGGAATCTGGGAGTTTCTCTGAGTATAGATTTTAATAAATAATTAATATAAAATAATTTTTAGATTTAGCATAATGTTTTCACACAGTCACTCTCACTATACTCTTTATGAAATCAATTTACAAATTAGTATTTGTGAAGTATAAAAGATTTTAGCATAGAAAATACAACCATACTGTTATGTGGATGATAAACATTATGCCATTTATTAAATGAAAATATCATGTGGACATAAGAACTATTTTATATACTCTTCACTAGGTAACAAAATAACAACTTAGACAAACACAACTGAACACAGCTACCTCATGTGCAACTAGACATCTGGCTGTGGAGGATCAAACATACAGATGCATTTGGGATTCCAGTAGAGACCTGATTTCTGATAAACAAGTGTCCACACATATGGGATGAAGAACTCTTCAGGTTCACTCTCCTCCACGTACTTGAACTTCAATTCAGGGAACTTCTTGAGTCTATCTTTTGGTAGATGTAGCACTCCTTGTTGGATTACTTCCTAGAATGCAGAAATATGTGTGTGAACAAACTGACCAGACTCATAAGGAAAGAATGGGTGAAAAAAAAAGTGTATGTGAATGAGTTTGATGGTAGGAGGAGGCATGACAGAGCAAGAAAGAAGAAAGGGGACTGATATGACTGTAGTGAATGGGAGAGTGAAAAAGTGAGGTAGGGTAGATTATGAGGCTATGGAATTTCACTGGGCATGCTGCTCATACTTTTCTCACTTCCATACTTTCTCTTTCCTTGTTTCTGTTTAGTACCTCACTGCATCCTTAAGTGGGAAGTCACAATGACGATAAGAATAGGAGAGGTGTGTAACAACAATATAACAAGGCCACCCTCTGGAGGTAATGTGGCTGAACGTTCATCCATTCTGTTTAAGAATAAAGTTGTTAAAGAATGTATGGAACTCACAAACTGCTTCAACTTCAAAAGAACAAGTGAACCTCAACTTACAAATTTTTTCACTCATTTCTTAGTACATCTTTAATATAATCAATCTAATTTTACTGAGAGACTGGGTCCTTTGTAAGCTGCTCTCACCTGAACGTCATGCACCCCTGGGTCGCGTTTAGTGGTCTCCAGGCGGCCCATTAGGTATGACAGCACCACCTGGATGTTCTGTGTGACATCCTGGAAGCTGGGATGGGAAGAAAAGGGCTGGAAGAGGTGCCGCTTGTACAGCAGGGTGTATACCAGGTTGTGATTGTGGGACAGCTGGTGTGTCAGAACTGAGTTGAGAATCTCCAGTACCATCCTCAACACCTCCTCAAGCACAGTAACATCACTTAGCTAATAACAGAGAATGGAAGAAATTAAACAAAATCAAAGTAATTACCAATAAACATTATTTTACACCATGTCACTTACCTAATACAGAAGAGTTATGAGAAATTAACCTTAGATAGGTAATTAATTAACCTCTTCAACACAGTGACATCTTTTCCCCTTTATTTACTGTACACTTGGATTATGTAACTTGGCTTTGGAGAGGTTTTCAAATTAGTAGGGGATTTGAACACACACACACACACACACAACCAAATTACAGTATGAGAAGCTATATGCAGTGGATCCACTAAAAAGGGCCATACATCCATTACTCATCATTCAGTGATGCAAAAATTGGATGACTCTGTCAACTGCCTTACATCTCTCACATAATTATTTTGTGACAGAAATTCACACAAGTTTATAATGCCTGGTAAAAATGTTCATTCGTGGCCAAATTCATCTCCAGATATGCTTTTATTGGCATATACCACTTAATGACCACTACTGCTCTCCCCTGGCACTCCAAATTAACCCATTATGAGTTCATATCACCATCACATGCCTTTTGGCATGTATTCTGTCATGCTATCTAGGCAGTTTAATAAATCCTACATTCTCTTCCACACCTGTTATTACAAAGTGCTTATTTATGCAATATTAAATGTCCTTCGTACCATTTTAAACTTACACTAGACATACCGTACATGCAACTCGAGGCAATATATTGCTATTCATATTTTTGGCATTCCTTATTTATCAACAAATATTAAAATCTGAGTAAAGGTATATTTAGTTAGCTACTCACCGCATCAGGCATGTCGTTCTCAGATTCATCCAAGAGGTCTTCTGAAGCCCTGAGGGACTCACACAAGCGTGAGTGTCTTTTGCTGAGAGTTTCAAAGAGACTGACCAGTCGCTGACAAACATATGGGTGAAGTGAACGGAAGTGGCTGGACATGTTGGCTAAGGCTGCCAGACAGTTAGTGTGAAGGTACTTGTCCTGACCACAAAGAAAACAGGTAAATGAAGTGATCTTTCTATAATTCAGTGATGAAAACTAATATCTGTACTGTACTGCAATTATTGTACAATACATGTAATATTATAAAATGTCAAAATACTGCATACAGGACAGAATAAAAAACAAAATTGCAAACAAGGTTCAGCAGTCTCTCATATGGCATGGAACTTAAAGCCAGGACACCAATGGATGTGTATTTTTAATTACAATTGAAACTTTGCAAAAAATCTTTGGATGCAATGAATATAATAATTAGAAATAACCATTAAAATAAAAAGGTGCGAAAAATACAGAAAAAATCACAATGAAGGAAGAAGCTGGAAAAGTTCTTTATTGCTGATACATCAAGTTCTTGTTGTAATGCTTAACCCTAGTCTGTCTGGCTGAGTGAACTCACTGACCACAGTTTAGCAACTACCCCTATGGGGTTGTCTCATAGGTTTCCTACACCATTTATGTGTGTATGCACGTTAGTGTGGCATGTGCTGTGCACTGTTCCTTTGCGTGTGTTACCTCCTAAGTGGACCTATTCTACAAGCAGGGCAAGTGTCATCTGTGATTCCACCAAACTTGAATTTAAGCAGGTAAATAAAGGCTAGGTGATGATGAGAACTAAGCCTGGCAAGGTGATCTCTATCAGTTCTACACAGGGATACTTCGGAATGGTGGACGTCGGGAGGAGGGGGCATGTAATACTGTACAGTGTTTTGATTTTGATGTATTGCTCACTGTGTTCAATAAATATGCATGTGATTCTTCACTGCTTGTGGTGAACTGTATGTGGTCCTTGTAACCAAGTCCTGGGTTATGTAATGTTAAGGATCTTGGTGGAGGGGTCGTGAGGCACAAATACACAACCCCTCCACCAAGATCCCTGGAATGATATATTAAAACCAGGTATGTCCATCCATTATCCAGTCCTTTATGTCCCAGAAGGAACACAGAGGCCCAGTGTTAGGCTACTCAGTCCAGACACTGAAGCTGAGAGAGACCAGCTGTTCTCTCTGAATGGCATTATGTGAGCAATAAACCTCATGCACCTTGGATTTAGATCCCTTATGGGCCACATCCAGTTGGAGTGTCATAACTCAACAGATCATCATCTATGTGTGTTAGCTATACAGTTACCATTCAATACATTAAATGGTTTCCTGGAGTACATGAAACAATTTGGCTTGTTGCTCAGTGTAGAACCATCTCAAGGCAGCACCTCATTCAGTGTATGCATGTTTACTATTTTTATGTGCAGTAGAGAGTTTACCTCAGAGAGGTATGGCAAATATGTGCCACAACTCACTTGCTTTTCCTCTTCATTTATTAATATAGAGAATTTTTTTTACTTATGATAAAAAAATTTAAGGATGTATATCATCATCATCATCATCTCTGACACCTTGGTTTCTCTTAGGGAACCCTGGACAGGCAATGGCCATGACAAAAACCACCTGTGCCTCTCCATGTCTCAAGCATAATGTGACTGTAAAACAGTAATTTTGTCTACTAGCATACGTACAACCTTAATAATAAATTGGGGTAAGTGAAGAACAAATCAGCAAAATCACAAGTGTGTAACTAAAGCAAGTATTTCACACAGCACCACACCAATGCAGTTTGACACTAGCTACTCAATTTCACCAGAAACACAGTTTTTCACTTTGTTTTCTAACCGAGAGAAGTTTGACAACATTTTATTTATTTATTTATTTTTTTATTTTTTTGCACCATAATTACCACACAAGAATGTGTCTGCTTTATTACATCAGCTTTCTACTTAAATGCCTCATAAGAAAAAAAAAAGTCAATGTACTCTACGTTCTGTCAAAAATACGACTCAAAATTAACACCTAGTGAAAAATTAAAAGTTATGAGAGGTCTCAGAACCTAGCTCTGTTTTCTAAAAGGAGTCTACAGAACAACATACAAGTACCATGAAATCTGGTCAAGGTACATTTAATCAGTGAGTAAGAGGTCTCACATTACAGTATTTTATATCCTGAATGTGTACATATCCAGTATTTACTGCTGTAGCCACAAGTCCTTGATAAATGTAAAAAACAATATAGTTCTCTAACAAACTGCTCAATCCTTTCCTGAAAACTGGTATTAGGTGCTTCACAATTAATTTTCTACCTACACAGAAACAGCAACAATATATATGTAAAGCAAGGTCACTTGGGTGATTTAAAAACTCTCATTAGCAGTAAAATCTACAAAATATTCCTTGTTTAACTAAATACTCCTGACATCAGCATGGTACAGTTGCCTCCTAAAGTTTCTTTCGCCATGTTGTACCTCCCTGTAAGATGTGGCACTGTCGCGGTAGTAACGGCAACGTCACAGTAGTAGCATATATGACGACAGCCGCGAATGCCTGGTGTGTATGCCAGACATCATAATAGTAAATAAATACAAGAGTAATGAACACATAAACAAAGTTAACAATAATGTTGGTATGTATTCATTAATACAATACAATACAGCAATAGGAATATAAATACAAGCATAATGGTATCAAAAATACATCATGAAGGTTGTTGCAGGTATAGTCATCATACCTCAGCCACCCTTACCAAACCTTAATGTGAAATCGGGTGTTAAGTCTGTTTCTGGATATCGCTGTGGGACAGCTCGGAAACCTTTCTGAATAGTAAGACATATGGAAAAGTGATGATGCGCATATATTACTAATATATCACCAAAGCAATAGAACATGAAAGGGGAATAAATAACTCTGTATGGGTAGAAATATATTAATCACTGACTACTGGAGGGTTACCACATCAGAGCAAAAAGTTTGAATCACTATTCGACATTTCCAGTATGACGAAAGTAATTGAGCCACGAGGCTTCAGATACCACTTGTTAGGAGACATTAAAGCAGTAATAATATCATATGGGATATGTAACAAGGGATATAATAATGGAAATATATGCATACAGGAGGAAGCACTGATAACTTAGTTAAGCAAGATGAAATTGAAGAGAACTAGGAAAGAGAATATGAACGAGATCCATGAGACAAGCACCCCAGATTTCACATTTAATACGCTTTGGTGAGGGTGACTGAGGTATGATTACTATACCTGCGACAACCTTCATGGCATATTTTTGTTTTGATTTTATATTAACATTCGTATTGGTATTATATATTAACCCGCCCAGTCCCGACTTTTTTTAACCCAGCCTACCCCCAGATCCCAACTGATTTTCAACTTGTTTTTTGGGGGGCTCAAACTTCCACTTTTGGTGAGAAACATCGAAAATTCATAGAGAAATCGCCCTCCTGAGGTTAAAAATGTTGATACAGGAGTCATTTAGCCTTACGTTTTCCTTCTTTTTCAAGATACCTGGCTAAAGAAAACAAACTATGGAAGGGTTAACTAATTCAAGCCACTTTAAATTACATATTTATTTATTTATTTGGTACAAATTTATGTGTAGTACAAGTCTATATTGGTTTTCACACAATAATATAGGCGATAAAAGCATTGTTCACTCACCCAAAACCCCAGTATATGGCACCTTTCTTTACGACATTACCACCTCATCACTTCTGTTTGTTTCTACCTCTAGCTTCTTTGTTTCTTTGTCCTCCACCTCAGGAATCACTTTCACCGTGAATTTCGTCATTGAAGAGACCGTGGGGTAACATACCTTTACTGGCCAGGTTACTGCTAACAGGTGAATTGCCCAGTGTGGGGGGAGAGGGGGGGTTAGGTGGGACCAGGCAGTATCCTCGCTTGACAGCAGGTAGAGGAAGGTCTCCCACATATGCCTACCAAAAATCACCCACAAATGTTGAAAAATGTGCATACAATGGGCCTCGCAATCGAGTGACGTACGATGCACGTCGATGGGTCCGTCCGTGGAAAAAAGTAGCAACGTGCATCGTACGTCGGTGGGACTCAGCGGTTTAATACATACTAACATTATTATCACTGGTTGTCTATTACTCTCGTAATTATTTACTATATGATGTCTGGCATATACACCCGCCACTCACGTCTGTCATTCTAATACGACTTATCCTTCATTCATAGATACGTGTTTACACTACTACTGCGACAGTACCACATCTGACGGGAGCTATTTTTAGGAGAAAGGAACTTTGGGAGGCAACTGTACAATACTGATGCCTAAGACTGGTATTCTTTGCTTAACAAATGGAATGACTTGTTCAAAAACTCATCAAAATACACTGTAGCTAATGAGATTTCAAAGGGACTATGTTTGGGACGACCATGAAATATGAGATACTTTTTTTCTACACAGACATCTGTGGTATACAGTATATACAACTGCTACTTATATGATATTTACACAATGGCTACTTACTCTCATTTTAGTCATGTTGTAAGTGATGGTTCTGATGACAACGAGGATAAGGAGACCCCCCAGGGAGATGTCACTAATGAACCGCTCTGTGTACCATGTAATGTTCTTCAGTGGCTGGGGGGGGAAAAAAAAAAAAGTAGTATCATTAACATCAGTATCTGACAATAGATCAATGTCTGGCAAAAGATAGACTGATGGAACATCAAAATCCTATAACTTACACTACGCTGAAACACAGTGCTAAGTTATGACCATGAGAAAGTTGGCAACTCTTTCCTGGCTCCAGCCTCATTTAGTTGGTGCTCCGGTCTTTTACAGTCAGGTCTGAGCATTGACACAAATCTGGGTCTGGGACTCTCATGCAAGTGTATACAGTTTGTGAAGGTTGTGCCAATAAATAACAAACTGTGGCTTCAGGAAATCAACCATTTCACCCTCATTATGCAAAAAATATTTATTTTTATTGCTAAACTTATTTTTTGTCATACTGACTCTGAGAGAATATGATGAATTATATACTGGTGGTATAGGGCAATGTAGGACTGGATGATGAATGATACATTTCTAGATCGACACGTGCCACAGTGCATATTCAACATAAAATTACACACTGCAGCCACAACACAATTATACAGTACTGAGTATGTATCCATCACATTCTTGCACTTTCATCTTTATGGGACAGTTCTCTGATGCATACAGGGAGATCAAGGATGGATCTTCATGTTGGATACTGATATAACGACCTACCCCTGCTGCCCTTATACAATTTTTGGACACCTGGTGGTCTTGTAAATTAAGGGACTCTAACTGGACGTGGCCCACATGGACTGAATTCTAGGGGGTGGCTGGGGCTTACTGCTCACATAATACCACCAAGGGGAAAGCAACTCCTCTCTCTTGCCATAAATGCCTAGACTGAGTACAGTTAAGTCTCACTATACAACTGTTCACTGTGTGATAAATCACTACAACAATGATACAAAAGTTATGCCCTTTTTTTGAATAACAATAAACACTTGGTCATAGTTTCACTAGAACGATAACTGTGATGGCCACCAATGAAAATCTCAGGCATTTTGACCAAAAGCACAGATTATGTCTATGCTACAAAGTCAAAATGACAAGTTGAAGTTAGGCGAAAACCTAAAATTTTATACCTTGCCATACAAAAGTATTCAGAAAAAAAAAAACTAATAAAGATGCAGTATATAAATCTCGTTTAAACCATGCAAGAATAAAATAATCTTTACAATGATACACAGATTGTTGTTATTTCTGCATTTTATTGCACGGTAAAGCAAAAGGAAAAAGATATACAACTTTTTTATGAGTCTCGGCCGCATATTTGCTTTGCAATCTTTTTCTCTGATTGGTCAGTGTAAAAACATTTTTTATGAGATGTTGCTGGTTGTGGTGTTATTCTGAAGCTGAATAGTTGTACTTTATTGTAGTATTGTATGTTCAAAGAAGGAAAACAAAGAAAATAAAAAGTCAAAATGACGAACTGAAGTTAGGTGAAAACCAAACATTTTATACCCTGCCATAGAAAATATTAGGAAAAAAAAACTAATAAAGACATACAGTATATATATCTGGTTTAAACCATGCAAAACTACAAAACTACTGCCCACCATGCACAAAGCAAGCATTCCGCGACATCATGCCAGAGTCTCTTTGTTATGAAGCATAAATGCGATTTATGGTAAATATTTTACAAAGGTATCTTAAAATCATGCATAAATGCATCAATGGAATCTCTGAGGTTGAATTTGAAATGATGTGAAAACACATCATCAGAATCTTAAAGGGTTATTTTCTACCCCGTTCCCGGGCCAGGGATGAGTTTTCAACGAAATGAAGACTTGTTGCCTATGTTCACCAAATTGTTGTGTCATGTATTTGAGCCACAATAAATTGCTCCAACAAATGACACATCAGCACGGAATTGGTTGGCCAACAAATGACGCACTGCTGCGTCATCGGCCCACAACAGTATGAAATACTGTACTGAAACTGTGACTTAGAAATTGTGTCAACATTAAGTACACAGCCTTCCAGTCAGCTGATGATTCCAAGTAGGTCTCCCAGTGTTTACATTTGCTGTGAATGTCTGCCTTTCATTCCATTTTGTACATGAGAGGCCACTGAAACATCACTGCTATCACCAAATAACAGTGTAAGTGGGTAACCAATAGTACAGTGTGCAATACTAAGTGAAGTGACGACTTCTTTTGTGTGAAATACCAAAACTTGTGACCTGAAAATCATGTCTGGGAAGCATGCTACTCCTCGTGGAAAGTGGTGCAACTAAGGGGCGCTGATGGCAAGCCTAAAAACGTAAGGTGATTTTAGGTTTTTATGGTCAAAGGCACCCTCCCTAACCACACTGAACACGTTATATCGACCTCACTATACAATAAATCGTCATGCGATAGGTTTCCACTTGATGCAACCCTATCGTACAGCGAGACCTGACTGTAGCCTAGCACTGGGCCCCTTCAGTCTTCATGGGGAAATACTGGATTGGATGATGCTTGGATGGATGGATAATAATGGACAAAATGCTTAAGTCCAAGAAGAAGCAACAGCTATACAATTGTCAATCATTACCAGGTTTAAAATGCAATAGAAATGAAAATTACATACAGTACATAACTACAGCTAATCCCATTTTACCCTCTTCAAAGTGCAGGGGCAGACTAAACTACTGCTGTCCAGTACAGTACGTTTAAAAGTAGACGTCCAGCTTGCTTCCCTTGTTGTCATTATGTGATCAAAAACCCTCTCAGCACCTCTTGGGAACTGTACCTATATAAGGTTATCACTCTGACTGGGTCATTCTGACCACCTGACACATTAAAATACAACACAAAAATACGGTACTCACAATATCATGAATGGTCTTATTGAATGTGTCATCTTCCGAGAGAATGAGCAAGATGATGAGAGACATGTAGATATGATGTGAGGTGCTGTCAGGGGCATGATAAAGTGTCTTCAGGATGGGCAACACCAGGCTCTCCATATCAGTACGGGCCAAGACGTAGGTACGAAAGTCCTCATTTTTATGCAAGAGAAGGTACAGCAGTAGGGTTGTCTGGTCGTCCTGCAGGTGAGTATATAGGGATTTGTACAGCGTTGCGAACTCCAGCTTGAAGGTTGCCACTGCTTGAGTTGGGGTGCTCTCTGCAGGGTCTGAGGAAATGAGGATGCAGGGGGAGAGAAGGTGAAGTACTAGTGGAGAGTGTTGGTAGGTCATCTTTGGGTAAGTTAAAATACTAATAATAATATGGTAATAACAACAACAGCCAGTTATATACACTACCCCCTTAAAGGCATAGGAAGGCAAAGCTAGACTCTTGTAATCCGGAACAAATCCAGAACACTAAAGGGCTAATGACCAACTCTTTACCTAGTAGCATTCTCTCTCTCTCTCTCTCTCATACACACACACACACTCTAAAACTGAAAACTGGTTGCCTTCTGACTAATGGCTATTTTAAATCACAAGCATCTCAGGTTAGGAAAAAACTGAAACAAAGCTGGTTACCAGGAGAGATCAGACACTTCAGGAAGGGATGACCTGTAACATTACCCTGAAAGTTCCAAAATTCAGAAAATAATTTAAATTAAAATTATTCTAAGACGAGCAGACATTTTAATGACCAAGTTATGCTTTGCTTCCTATCCTAATCAATGGGGGAGGCAGTAGCTGAATCGGTAGAGATGGCCTGCAGTCCTAATGGACCCAGGATTGAATCCCGGCTGGGGCAGGGAACGTGTGAGGATCTGAATTTCACAAAAGCAGACTTTACTGATCTATCAGAAGACCCACCAACATGTTGTAAAAATGCCCCCGCTAATATCAGTACACCAGTCCTGTATGAGACAGCCCTAGCAAGTATTCAATATGGACGGTGTGCATTGGAGCCAAAGTGGTGACATGTGGAGGTGCATAGGAGGACTACGGGGCCTTGGGATAGGCCCTGAAGTCGCTGCCCAGAGTCGGAAAAAAAAAACCAGTAAACATCCTTGTACTTCATATGAAACTTTTTGGTTGGCCTACACTGTCTTTAATTTCATAGACCATACAAAAACACTATTCTATGCTCCAAAACAATGGATTATACATAAACACCATTCTACACTCCAAAACAAAGTACTACCCACCATGGAAGTTTTGGGCATGGAGCAGTGCCTGTCGATAAGGGTTTGGTGTGGATCGGTGTGCTGTGTAGTGGTTGGCCAGCACCAGCAACAGCAGAACACTCTGATTGGCCAGTGGGGACTCAACTGCTCCTCCATGTGTCCCTCCATCATCACCACTCCCAGCCAGCCCAAGTGTCAGCACATTCCACAGGCCAGCTGCAGGTACAGTACATTAATTTATTTATTTTTATTTATTAATTTATTTTTTTTAACACTTCAATCCAGTAATGCACAGGTACTTTCCATTTTATTTCATTCTTTTTACCTACAGACAATTATATTCAAGTCTATATGAACCTAAGCCACAAAAATATTAATGGCCCACTTACACGCAAGGCCTAGGATGACACTGCCACCATCATCTCTGCCTGGGGGTTTGTCTTGAGCCATGAAGCGCTTAAGCAGCGTCTTCACGAAGAGGCAAGCGTGGATGGAAGCACGACTCGTCATCAACAGTCTGGAAAGTTGGGATGTATGTCATCAACAGTCTGGAAAGTTGGGATGTACCTGTAATGCTCAAGGAACATATTGTACTTTACTTTAATACATTTACCACAAAGTACTATTATATACTTCACTCTGATAATGTCTTTCGCACTTCTTGCAACTTTCTGAGACTCTTATTCAGATTAGGAGAGACTTTATGGCCTGAAGGAGTTTAATATACAGCTATACTCTTCATTTATTCCTTCAGTAGGAGAGGCATTTCCAATTGTGAATAAAATACTTTCAATGTACACCCAACCTTCGGCTATCGCGGGTTCCACTATAGCGTTTTACCGCTATCAAGCATGTATAAAAAACCTACCCAAATTCCTTTATCATGCACTAAATGCCTGCTATCATGCACCAGCCTTGTGGATCGAGCGAAAAAAGCTTGGCCAAGTGGACACATCAGCTGACCAACCAAAACATTCAAGATGGGCAAGGATGCTACTCAAGCAGTGATTGAAGAAGTTCATTTGATAAAGTCTGTATGCTCAAGTGTGAATAAAACTCCACTATAATACATTAATAACCACTTTTATATATGTGAGTCTGTATGCTCAAGTGTGAATAAAACTCCACTATAATACATTAATAACCACTTTTATATATGTGATGATGATGGGAGGCCTTATACTTCGTCTTGGCTTAGAGATACAGTACAATGAATTTGGTGAAGTTCAACCTCCTCATAGAAGTAAAAAAAGTCCACAGTTGGAGCACAAGCAGTACACAGCTGAAGCGGCCGCCATCTTTATTTATAAACAGTGGAGCGAACCGATAAAGTCTGTACAGTATGCTCATTTTTTTACTGTAATATGTTATGTGGTACAAAATGGGTATCTTAGGGGTAAATATTGAGGTCATGGCCCCAATTAGAATTATTACCATAAGTTCTTCACTTCGGCTATCGCATTTTTGGCTATAGTACAGCCATGGCGGCACCAATTAGGAGTGATAGCCGAGGGTGGGGTGTACTGTACATAACTAAACCTAAGAAAATACTGTATAGTACATCATCTGAATCAAGGACTTAGAATACTGTAAAATAGGGGTGCTCTTTAAGCATGGATAATCTGATTAGCCAAACAATTAGGAGGCCACACTCCCTTTTGCTATTTAACCAGAGCCTTCCTTTTTATTTCTTTACTGGTAATCTTGTTCCACAATACAAGTAGCTGTGGCTACATTAACTTCTTATATTACCAAAAATTACTGCCCCATCACACGAGTCATTTTCCTCTTTATGCTAAAGTTCTCAGATGCAACCCAGGAGATCAAGGGATATTACAGTATAGAACTAGCAAAAATGAACATTAAAAAAGGCAACTTATTGCAAGGAATTACTATACTGGGAACTGAATACCTGCCACATAAGTTTTATACTGGTATGCAGTAATTGAACTTCCATAAAACTTTGTGAAAGTTATTATGGTGAACTTTCCAGCAAAAGAGAACATAAAAAGGCATCTAATAATGAGGATTTACTATACTGTACTAAAGCCCCATCTTGTATTAAAAGAACAGATACAACCATGTACTGTAGTGGAAATTCAATAACATACTTAAGTATTGTAAGGCTGGAAGCATCCGCTGAAGTGAATACAAGCGATGATGTGAGTATGAGGAGTGTGGTTGTGGCCTCCTGGTGTAGACTGTATGTCAACTCCACCAACGGCACATCCACCACCACCTCCACCAGGCTTGTCACCAGCTCCTCCACCAGGGTTGAGTTATCCTCACCATCAATACCTACCGTACATTATTGCATCACACAAAATGATTACTTATTTCTGAAACAGCAGCTACAGTAATCTGTATTTCAAATAAAAACAAGTCCTATCACAATCAACAGTTCACCAGCACTTCTCTGCTGGCTGTGGTGATGGAATGTGTTATATGATTAATTTAAGAGTACATGACAAAAGGATACTTTCATGGAAGGCAAGAAAATGCTGACTTGGGGATTGTTGGGTGGTATACAGTATAATTATAAAAGGAAAAGACAACATGGATGGAATGTTGAAGGGAAAATAACAGAGTATATGCTTGCAAAGAAAAAGATGCATGAGACTTATTGACAAATGTGGCGAGAGGTGAGTGCAAAGTATGTATGACCATATGACTGAGGTATGCAGATTGAAACTGAAAGGAGCATGGAGGATTATGGATGAAAGGAGTCATATGTACATAAAGTGCATGACTGTGAAAAATTTAAGGAACAAATCAATGGCACATGAATAATAGTCAAATGCAGTGCAAAAGTTATGATCAAGAACCTGGAAGCAAATACCGAAGATCTGGAGATCTGTAGTGAAAGCATAAGTGTTTAGTTAGGAGTGGTTTACCTGTGTACAATGTTGCAAGAGTGTTTCTACTATGAAAAAGGAAGCTTGATGAGATATGGATGCTGAAAGAGTTGTGACAGAAAAAAGAAAAATATGTTGGATGCAAGAAAGAAGTTCTAATGAAAGAAAGAGGGAATTCAATGGGAATAAGAAACATGTGAAGCACTAAGCAGAGAAAAAAGAAATGACAACTCTGGCAGAAAATTAATGCAAACTACTTTCATATATGATACTCTTTTCAAGAAAGGTGTGGAAAAATTAAAATGAGTGTAGAAAAGTGAAAATGTAATAATGTTTGATGAAGAACACTAACACAAACTAATGGAAGATAAATAATGAGCATATGGAAAGAATGCATATACCGTACAGTCACGACTCGGTACACGACAGTCTGGGATGTGATAAAGCGACAGAATGATGAAGTAAAACCCAGTTTCGGGTTAATGATTACAAATTCACTTACATGATAATTGTGGTGGCTGTGTATGACAAACCCATGCAACTGAGGTGCCTTCCATGCAAGACAACAGCCAGACATTTGAGCCATGATAGATGCCCAAAGTTTACAAACACTGTAATCGTCAAAAAGCAGTGTGCCATATTAAGGGAAGTGATAATTTTTTTTATTTGAAACAATGAAACTGGTGACTCTGACAAGGATGCTACCCCTAGTGAGATGCATAGGCTACTGAGGGCTCCAAGGACAAGCCAAAAAGGGTAAGCTTTTTCTTAGATTTTAGGTTACATGACTCATGATCCCCAATGTATTCCCACTGAACCCAAGTTAAATCAACACTGATATACGACATGTCAGTATGCAATAGGTTTTCCTCAATGTAACCCCATTGGAAACCAAATCGTGACTGTTTTCATTTTTGTTCTTGTTTTTGAAGGCTCCAACATGCTTTCATGCATTGGCCTTGGTCAACTGCAGCAGCTCTCCATGCTGCTCGGTCTCTGGCAATTTCCCTATTTAGTCTCTTAACCCTGATATCACACTCAATGGTCTGGTCCCAAGTCTTTTTTGGTATACCTCTTGCTACCCTACCCCTCACATTAACACTTCTCATTTTCTGAGTTATTTGAGAGAAGCCTGTGGAGTCACATGGAGAGACAGACTGACAAATGAGGATGCGAAGGAGCACTGTAGTGTGGCTGTGGATGTGATAGGAAGCATTAGGAGAAACACACTGAGGTGGTTTGGCCATGTGGAGGATGGAGAATGAGAGACTGACAAGATGAATGTATACTGTAGTATGTGAGTGAGGTGGAGGGGGGAAGAGGGGGTGGGATGAGATGGAGGGATGAAGTGGAGAGGTATATGAGAGAGGGGGGTGTGAGCTGGGAGCAGGGGAGTGAATGGCGGGGGACAGGGCGAGATGGAGGCGATTTGTTTGCGGCCACCCCATGCGGGATTAAGGCACCTGGCAATAGATAGATAGACTTTCTGCACCCAATTATCATCCCACATTCTCTCCACATGCCCAGCACATGCCATACTGTAATTTAAAACTGATGAATGCCATAAAAGCACTCCCACTATAACATCACACCTACCCTCCATGATAACCCAACACATCTTAGTACTGTATAATAAGTATGGCCTATTTGTGCCCATACAGTGACATACCTAGGTATTATATGGAGAAGCATGGCGCTGGCACCATCTCTTGCATTTCCAGAAATGGGCTGTTTGTTCTCTGCCTAGAACTGTATTAACCCCTTCATGCCCAGATGCACATGACTGGTTTGTGGGTGGAGCTTCTGAGAGCTTCAGTGGTCTGTGCCAGACTCAGAAAACAACCCAACACCTCTGTACCATCGAGTGAAAAGCACTGAGAAAACACTGATATACTGTATTAGGACAAGCGCTACATCATGGGCACACTCAATGGGTGCCGCATGGACGTAAAGACATACATCCTGGGCACGAAAGGATTAAGAAACAAAGGTATCATCATCTTTGTCAAATATTATGGCTGAAACCAAGATTAAAGCTTTCCTTCTTATTTTAGGTAAACGTATGAATGTGAGCATACCTTCCTTTGTTGGTGGGGGAGCCTGGAGGACTGCAATGACTTCAGCCTCAGAGAGGTGTTGGAGCAACAGTTTACACACACACCGCACGATGAACAATGCATTGAATGCCTGCCATGTGAATACACTGCTGTGGGAATGAAAGAAAAAAGAAAATGGTATGTGGACTATGGAAACCAACTCCTTTCTCATCTTCATATATACATTTCAACTACTTCACAGAGCCACACACATGCTGAGCTTTCTTCCACATCCTAACCCTACCTTGCAACCTGTGAGAACTCCTTTCATTATCAAACCCACTCAAATCACTACATCAACCCAGTTTACACAATGTTACACCATTGCATCCACCTCACACTAAAACAAGCTCACAAAACATCAAACTGCCAGTACTGTCTCATCTTCACACTACTCCACCAACATTTTAACTGCCTCTCTTGACCTCACATACAAATCCACACAGTACTCTACCATGTATCCTCATACTACTCCCAAGAGCTATCTTCACATTACTCCATTGCTTATTCTCTCAATAACTTCTCCACCATCTATTTTCACCCTGGTTCACTGTCTATCTCCTCTTTACTCCACCATCTATCTTCACACTACTCCACCACCTATCCTCACACTTCACCATTTATCTTCACACTACTCCACCACCTATCCTCACCCTTCTCCACCACCTATCCTCACACTTCACCATCTATTTTCACACTACTCCACCACATATCCTCACACTTTACCATCTATCTTCACACTACTCCACCACCTATCCTCAAACTTCATTTACCCTCACACTACTCCACCACCTATCCTCACACTTCACCATCTATCTTCACACTATGCCACCACCTATCCTTACATTTCACCATCTATCATCACACTACTCCACCACCTATCCTCACACTTCACCATCTATCACATACAAACCTACTAACTTCCTCTCATACCATCACACCTGCCTTACATCTTCACACTACATCACCAACCTTCTTATGATCCCAAACACCCTCACCTTTGCACACATCTGCAAACTTGTATTGCAAAAAATTCATAGATACTCTAAAAAGAGAATGTTTGTCTATCTGTCCTCTATGGAAACTGAGGGGGGATCCATACAGAACTCTCTAAACATCTCTACAGGTTACTCTTTTTACAGTGAATTTTGATATGTTTACATCATGGTTGTTAAAGTGACACCCCTGATGGCCATGATTAGAACTAAATAAAACTAGAGGCACCCCCAAGGGGGGAATCACACCAGCCACAAGCCAATACATATCTATCGCGGCTCGGAATGTGACCTTGACCTTGACCTACCTTCACCAATTTTGGACTCATAGGAGATTTTCACCCCTATTACACACCTGTAGTGGTAGGTGGTGGCAACCATCATCCACTCACTTGATGTAGTGCTGCCTACTTCTTCCTTAGCCTTTATCATTCTTTTTCTGTGCCTGCCCTTCTCTCTTCCTATTTTTCCTATCTTTCCTGTCACATCTTATTGCTCTTTCTTTTACAGGTGGCTTTACATTGAGTGACAAGCCAAATGGTTTCCTGTAAGCCAAGAAACCATTTACAACGCTGGGTGGTAACCATATAACCAAACCATACGTGCTCCCTACGTGTCAACAAGTGGGTTGGTGGAGGGCTAGTGCCCCTCCCTGTAAAACAAATAACTCAAAGTCAAATGGCCACCCCTTACGGGATTATGGCGTCTGGCAATAGATAGATAGATAGATACACACCTGTAAAATTTTGTGATATCTTGAGCAGTTGTGAAGTTATCGTGCTAACAGACACACAAACCTTGACCTACTTTCACCAATTTCAAACTCATAGGAGATTTTCATCCCTACTACGCACCTGTAAAATTTGGGATGATATCTCGAGCGGTTGCAAAGTTATTGGGCTAACAGACAGACAGACAAATTGAAAACAATACTTGTAGGAGATTTTCATCCCTAATACACACCTGTAAAATTACCTGACGATATCTTGAGCGGTCGCAAAGTTATCGTGCTACCAGACACACAAACCTTGAACTACAGTACCGTCACCAATTTCAAGCTCGTCATCTATTTTTTTCCCTACCACACACCTGTACAATTTTGTGATGATATCCTGAGTGGCAGTGAAATTACTGTGCTAACAGACATACAGACAGACAGACAAACTGACAGCAATACCAGCTTCGCTATTGCGGCTGGTACTTTATATCAACAAAGTGGAAACATGGTTGCCAATTTGTTTTCGTTTTTGAAGACTCCAACAAGCTTGCATGCGGCTTTGGTCACCTACTGACGGCTCTCCATGCTGCTCAATTTATGGCAGCTTCCTTATTTAATCCCTTAACCCTGAGGTCACACTCAATGACCTCGTCCCAGGTCCTGTTTGGTCTACCTCTCGCCACCCTACCCCCAACATAACACTTTTCACTTTCTGCACCAAGTTATCATCCTCCATCCCTTCCACATGCCAAACCATCTCAATCTACCACTCCTCATCACAACACCACACACTCCAGTCTCATCCTACCTTTCAACTCTTCTATCGTAAACCTAGCCCCCCCAAGCCTTGCACTCAAGGATGCACTGCACATCCACCCAATCATTGCCATTTCTATACGTTTCAGCCTGTGAATATCCTCTTCTTTTGCTACCCAGGACTCACTACCATTCAGCATTACACACTTAACACATGCCACATACAAAGATCCCTTAGCACAGAGAGAGAGCCCTCTCAATGTCAGGAGAAGCAACAGTTCCCTGAACTTCTTCCAACCACTCCTGGCTCTAGCCACAGAGCTAGCTCCTGCCCCACCTCCAGCATATAACATGTCTCTCAGATAACAAAACTCTTCCACACACTCAAGAGACTCACCAGTCAGTTCAATCTTTTCACACATGGAAATATCCACATGCGCTCCCCAGCACACCACACACATGAAATCAGCATTATCTCACAGTCTACCTCTAATAACACTACATCTCTTAAGCACCCACTTATCACAAACACTGCACAAGATGGAATTACTTCCCACATCCTTGTGACATATCAGACATGGCCACTCGCCCTCTTCACTGGCAATACCATCCCCAGCCCTAGATACCATAACTTTTGTTTTATCTGCATTAACTCTTAAGCCCTTGTGCCCTATATCATCTCTCCACTTCCTAAATCTTTCCTCCATTTCCATTTTCTGCAACCAACACCAAATCATCAGCATACAACATCGCCCACAGAAGTCCATTTCTGAAGTCACGTGAGAGGGCTTCACGTACCATGATAAACAACATTGAGCTCAAGACCGACCCCTAATACATATCAACATTCACAGAAAACTCATCGCTTAAATTTCCATTCACCTTTACCTGGGTGTGAGCACCCACATACATGGCCCTAATGGCCCTAACTAGCCACTCCTTGATCCCAAGCTTTCTCATTGCCCACTTCACCACCTCTCTAGGAACTCTGTCAAAGGCCTTCTCCATCCATCCATTATCCAATCCTACGTCGCCCCACAGAGAAGCGTAGAAGCCCGGGGCTAGGCAAGTTGGTCCTGATATTTAAGATGAGAGTGACCAGCCTCACTCATCCCTGAGTGGCATTATATGAGCAATAAACCCCAACCACCCCTTCTCCAAATCAACAAAAAACAAAGTACAGTTCCCTTTTCTTTCCTATATATGGCTGCCAATTACCATAGCTTTTTAATTCTAGAACAATACCATTATAAACTACAATGGGTTGGACGGATTGACAGATTGGTGAGGTAGGTGGGCAAGGTTGGTGGGTAGCTGGGTAGTGGGGAAAACAGGTCCATGGGGAATATACCCCTGGGAAAATAAGCCTAAGGAGGAACACAGGCTGAATCAGTAAAATGGAAAGCCAGGGATCTTCTTCCATAGGGGAAGTGGCCATCCAGGGTCCCATGCAATGACAGTATGCAAGATCATAGGGTTTTGCCAGGCAATGTCGGGTATCCTTGCTCGTACTAAGTAATTGAAGCCTAGAGAATAGTCAGAAGGATTCCTTCTCCCAATCTACTGGTACAATGCATCACATTCAAGCTTCCTAACATATTTAAGTAACACTTCATTGCACTCTCTCCACTACACTTCATCATCTCTACAAACATCTCATCAACATCTGATGCTTTCCCCATCTACCACTCCACTGCATTCTTGCAATCTCATTTTTTTTTTTTTTATGCAAGGAAGAAGGAACCAAGGGCCATGGGCCCGCATACTGTTCCTTCCAAGAAAAAGTAAAAACAATACAAAAGAGAGCCAAATTCAAGATCCATTCATTTCGAGATGCCTGGACACACTGCATTTGAAAGATTGGAGATCATAGGAAGCAGGGAATACAGACAGAGGGAGACAGTTCCAGAGTTGACCAGTTGCATAAATGAAGGACTGGGAGTAACGGTTAACTCTTGCATTAAAGAGTTGGACAGAAAAGGGATGAGAGTTTGTTGCTTGACGGGTACTACGTGCCCGTCGTAGAAGTGGAGGGATGCAAGCAGACAGTTCAGAGGAACAGTGACCATTGACCTCTCTCTCCACTACACAATCATCTCTACATACATCTCATCAACACCTGATGCCTTCCCATTCAACCATTTCACAGAATTATTGACTTCTGCCAGTTTCACACTTCTGTCACCAAATACTTAAGAAGCCAATTGACAACTTGGAAGTTTCACACTTCTGTCACCAAATACTGACAACTTGGAATTCCCTATGAAGTACTGGTAACTTTTTACTTGGTGTAACTGAGTATCTTTTTAACATAATACTTTTTTACTTTACTTTTACTTCAGTACCTTACAATACTGTACTTTTACCTGAACTTGAGGAAAATTTTGTAAATTATATATAATACAGTACTCTAACTTAAGTAACAAACTGAATTCTATACTTTAAACAACTCTGCCCAAATGTAAATAGCTCTCCCTGAAACGGTTTGTGCCCCATTTATAAACAAACCTATGGAACTAGTCATGCTTGTAGAACACTCACTGTACAAGAGGCAATGCAGTGCGGCTGCAGTATGGCATCCTAAGTTTGAGCTTACTTGTCACAATGTGCAGACGCCTTGAGTTCAGTTGCCCTGGTGAGGAAGACATGCACCAAGGCGGCCACGTTGCCACTGTGGCTGTGGTTCTGAAGAAGCTCTAGGAAAAGCGGTGTGATGGCCTCCTCCAGCAGCCGGTAGTCAGAGCTGCACCAGGAAAATTCATTCAGTATTATCACACAATTAGCACCTATCCTTTTGAAAGAAACTTACGATCTCTGGCTGCGAGAAACATTACAATCCCTAGCTGTGGGTTACATTAAATCCCTAGCTGTTAGTAACACTAAGATATCTAGCTGTGAGTAACACATTCTCTTTAATGTACAGACTCCCTGACAATGAGAAACTGAACTAAAAATATGATATTCACTTACAAAATTTGGCTACTGTATATCTTTGGAGCAGCTAAAATTCACTCTAAATGTGTGAAATACCTTTACCAATGCATTTTAAGCCACTGAGAGCCAGGGAATTTCCATACCTCAATACAAGTTAGATTAAAACATCCAAGTGTGACAATAACAATCAAAGTCAAACAGCAAAGCCTATAAGAATGGCACAAAATACAAACCTTGTACTGGGTACTGAAAAAGTGAATGAGAGAAGCTGGTTCCAAAATGGGTCATTGGGCGTGATAATGTCTGTGCTGACAAACTTCTTGAGGTACACGTTACTGCCCAATTGACTGATGCTGCTGCTGCCTGCCCCCATTCTCACCCTTGCTCCCCCACACCCTCACTTACACTACACGTATCGTACTTGACTGCCCCAGTTCACACACCCTGTAACATTACCAAATTTGTGAGCAAATGAATTCTAGCAGCAGCTTGGACAACAACAACAACAATGTATCATGACAATTTATTATATAGGCACAGTAATGAACTGATAATTATATATTCTTACTCTGTTAAAAAGGTCAGTTAATGACATTACTTAGTCAGTTTTGGTGGTAGGTGAGGGTACCCTTCATCCACTCACCTGATGTAGTGCTGCCTATTTCCTCCTTCTAGTGTATAATTCATTTCCTATGTCTGTCTTTCTCTCTTTCCATTTCTCCTGTCCTTCCTGGCACTGTTTATTATTCTCCTTTCCACTTCACGTGTTTCTTTACTTACTGACAGGCCAAACAATTTCCTGTAACTTAGGAAATCATTTGTTCTGCCAAGGTCTGCCTTGTGTACCAAAAACTATATAACCTGATTTAGACTTTGGAGACCCAAAAGACACTTTTGTTTAATGTATCTAAATATATTGTATTTAATTTGTTTTTCCTTCTGTTCATTTTGTAAATTTACAAAAAATGCTTTTAGAGGTTTGATTATTTTTTTAACTTGTTTTACACACTTCAAATTGAAGTTCCCTGTCCAAACCCACTTACACACACAAACAGAATAAAAGCATTAAAAAAAGTTTACAAAATGAACAGAAATAATGACATGGGACTGATTTTCCTGCGTGACTGGCGGGCCGAGTATTGTCAACGTCAACACAGGTCAAAACTTGGCTGGTTTATCCTTCTACTCTCACTTCCACTACCGTCCTGATATCATCTTCAAACAACACACTACACCTGGTCTAGCTCTACAGTACATATTTCCAGGGTCAATTTCTTACCTGTGCTTCCTATGAGAGTTTTTGAGGTGGGCCGAGCTGTTTCCTCCTTCCCCAGGTCAGAATGTAAACACGTCGACTGCAGCTGCTGCTGACGTCTCCGGGGGTGCCTGGGGAGCTGCATAACAATAACAGGCACAGGAAAACTCATATTAATCGGTGCATGTTGATGTAATGCACACGTGGGTCGCAGACAAATGCGTGTATAACAGTTCGTCAACTTCAACAAGAATAATCGCTTAAAAATAAACAACCGTGTCTACTATTTTTGGCAACACTGCCGCATAACAACACTGCCCATTTTGTCATTAATTACCTTGTAAAACAGATACTTATTATTTAGAATACATCACTCTTGAACTTCATTCCATTGCCAAGGATTGTTAGCACTGCAAAGCTATATATCGTGAAAGAACTACAATAACTAAAATGACAATGTGTAGAAATTTCGAGTACTCTTTCGGACAGTGTGCGTCTGAAGAAAATTCTTAACATTCACATGCTAAAACTGGTACATCTCTTCGCAACAATAAATATTTCAGTTCAATTCAGTATGTGATAAGCTCGGCAATACGATTACAATGTAAGTCTACAAACAATGATCTCGGACAAGTGATCATAGCAATGAAACATGAATGGAAAATATATTACACCATCATATATATAGCTGCAGATCATATTCATACATACACAGTAACGCACCTGAGTATTACGACATCTGTTTTAATACAAAGGTAATATTATAAAGGTGAGTCCAGTTCCCGGCGCCCTCTTCCCCGCCAGCGTCTGAACACGTAACGCCACAGTCCCCTTTGTCGCGGCTGAAGGACCACGGTGCGTGAATTCTCCACGGAATATTGGCCACACCTCGTGTTTGCGCTTTGAGGCTGTGTCCAGACATTGTTTGTGAGCTTTGTGGACGATTAATGTGCGTGTGAACGACGGGATAAATGTCAGAACTTCAGGCTGCCAATTCACAGCCACCGCCGTCCAAACGCCCTCGCCTGGAAACTGCTGTCAACGGGAGTACGGTAAGTACACTACGAACTTCATGCTGCCCATTTATTTCCTCTTGGTTTGTGCCTGTTGACATAATGTAGATATCAGTGTAGTGTGTGTGTGTGTTACGGATAAAAGTCGAGCCATGAGGCGAGGCAGGGCTCGAGGCAATTTGTCCCAATTTGTTTACAATTCGGGGGCTTCGGGCCTCTTGCCCGTCTCTAGATGCAACAGTGAAAGTTATGCTAAAAAGTGTTGAATAGTTGAAGTAGGAGCTGATAGTGTATGCACCATAGCAGTATCAGTTGACTTAGGCCAGCTGAAGGTTATAATTAACTTTTGTAGGAATAAATGGTAGTGCCAAGCTGTGCTTTTGTCGCCTACAACCGTGGAGTCTGAGGATTTCCATTTGCTAGTTAATATATCTCACTTTGTAGTAAACTTTCCTTTATGCTGGCAAGTGAATGTTAATGATTGTGGAAATTCTGTTGAAATACCTGTATCCTTTTAGCTGACAGAGCCTGGAGTGTAGATACAACTTGAGTAGATGGATGAAGCAAAGGAGAGGAAGTGGGGGATGGAACAAACAGACCCATTATTAAATTTAATCACATTGCTCTTCAGTACCAGTAAAATTAGACTTCTTAGTTGTGGCTTTCTTGCCACATCGGTGTCTGATTTAGCATCATTTAAATGTGGATGCATTTGTGGTGGATGCTCTTTTCATATAATGGCCTTTTCATGTTGAATTTACAGCATAGGTCCTCCTTTCTCTTTTCTTATGTTTTTCTGTTTTCTTTTGTGTTTTCTGCTTTGTTGGATATTGAAAATGTAATATGACTGGCTGTTAAAGATCTGTCCATCAGTCTATAGCCAGATGCCATAATCCCATAAGGGTTGGCTGTTTGACTTGAGTTAGTTGTTCAACGGGCCAGCACTAACCCTCCACCAACACACTTGCTGACACGTTGGGAACATGTATGGTTTGGTTATGTGGTTACTACCTAGCATTTCAAGCATTAGTCTTGTCACTCAATGTAAAGCCATCTGAAAAGGATAGAAGGGTAATAAAAAGTGATAGGAAAAAATGGGAGAAATAGGAAGAGAAGAAGGCAGTCAGAAAGAGAATGATAAAGCTGAAGGAAGAAGTAGGTGGCACCACATCAAGTGAGTAGATGATAGTAGCCACTGGGGAGCTCCCATGTATATAATTTATAACTGTTCTTTTTTTATCAGTGTAATTGTGAAAATCTAGGAGAACTCCCATGAATATAATTTGCAACTGAACTTATCAATAATTTGTACCCCAATGGTCACTGTGATTAGCCTAGAAACATGCAGAAATGAGTAATTTTTAAGGTATGAATGAAAAAACTTTGTCAGTTGCACACGTAAACAACAACAAATGGCTGTCTGTCTTGGTTGACTTTCAGGTTGATTTGGCACCAGTCAGTCTATCACCTATCATTTTGTCATGATTAACCTAATCTAATCTAGGGCCTTCTTCTTTGCTATCCGTCTCTTATTCTAGTAGTTCAGTTACCATACTCTTTTAGGAGCTGCCTAGCATTGGCCAACTGGCCTACTGCAGTTATCACTACCTTAACGTAATCTAACCTAACCAGAACAACTTAGAGATGAAGGTTTTTTTTAGCCGAATTGAACTGCTGACCTCCCAAAGGACACCACCACCACTGTAAATATCCTAACCTTGCTGCTTTTGGTATCAGAAGTTATTTCTGCAAAATTATGGTGTCACAAATTAATTGTATAATAGTAATCTAAATCCTCATCATAAAATATCAGTATTTGCTGATGGGATCTCTCCTAGCGTTTGTCTGGTTAACTGTAACCTAATGAAAATAGTAACTTGTTTTGAAAGTTGCAGAAATTAATATTTTTGAATATGATGTATCAGTGACAAAAATTTGTCAGTACCATAGTACACACAGAGTGGCCAATGGCAGCCCACCATGGTGGGCATCCAGGTCGATTCAGTGCCAAGGTCAGTCCATCACAAGTCGATTTGTCCCACTTACCATAACTTAAACTAACCTGAGTGAACCTAATTTACCATAGCCTGACCTAACCATTGTGGACTTAATTAGCCAAATTTAATTTAGCTTATCCTAACCTCTTCAAACCTGACCAGAATGGCTTTGCAGACAAATATATTTTTGATCACCAAATTAGCCTGTTGATACCTGCTAGTGTAAATAATCTAACCATACTGCCTTAGGTATCTTACAAGTTATTTCTGTGACATTTTGGCATCATTAATGATTTACCTGGTACATGATTATTGAATGTTGGTGTGCATCATGGGTCAGTCTTGAGCCTCTTGTAGTTCATCATGGTACTTGAAGCCCTCTCACGTGACTTCAAAAATTGACTCTTGTGGGAGACGTTGTATGCTGATGATTTGGTGTTGATCACAGAAAATGAAAGGGAGGCGTAGGAAAGATTTAGGAAGTGGAGAGATGGCATGGGGCACAAGGGCTTTAACCCGCGAGTCCCGACAGGTTTTTTACCCAGCCTACCCCCAGATCCCAACCGATTTTCGACTTTTTGTTTTTTGGCTGAAACCTTCACTTTTGGTGAGAAACATCGAAAATTCATTGTGAAATCGCGATCCTGAGGTAAAAAAATGTTGATACAGGTGTCACTCAACCTTATATTTTCCTTCTTTTTCAGGGTACCTGGCTAAGAAAACGAACTATGGAAGGGTTGACTAATTCAAGCCACTTTAAATTACGTATTTATTTCATGTATTTTGTACGAATTTATGTGTAGTAAAAGTCTATAATGGTTTTCACACAGTAATATAGGCGTTTATAAGCATTGTTCACTTACCCAAAACCCCAGTATATGGCACCTTCCTTTACGACATTACCACCTCATCACTTCTGTTTGTTTCTACCTCTAGTTTCTTTGTTTCTTTGTCCTCCACCTCAGGAATCACTTTCACCCTGAATTTCGTCATTAGAGAGACCGTGGGGCAACATACCTTTACTGGCTAGGTTACTGCTAACAGGTGAATTGCCCAGTGTGGGGGGAAGGAGGGGGTTAGGAGGGGCCAGGCAGTATCCCCGCTTGACAGCAGGTAGAGGAAGGTCTCCCACATATGCCTACCAAAAATCACCCGCGATTGTTGAAAAATGTGTACACAATGGGCCTTGCAATTGCGTGACGTACGATGCACGTCGTTGGGTCTGTCCGCGGAAAAAAGTAGCGACATGCATCGTACGTCGATGGGACTCGGCGGGTTAAACACAGATAAAACAAAAGTGATGGTATCTAGGGGGGCTGAGGGTGGACTGTCAAAAAAGAGGGAGAGTGGCCTTGTACGATTTGTCACAAGGGTGTGGAAAGTAATTCCATCTTTTGCAGTGTTTGTGATAAGTGGGTGCTTAAGAGATGTAGTGGTTTTAGAGGTAGACCGCGAGATAATGCTGATTTCATATGTGTGGTGTGTCGGGGAGAGCTTGTAGGTATTGCTATGCGTGAAAAGATTGAACGTCCTGGTGAGTCTCTTGAGTGTGTGGAAGAGTTTTGTTATTTGGGAGATGTGTTATGTGCTGGAGGTGGGGCAGGAGATAGGGCTAGAGTGAGGAGTGGTTGAAATGTTTAGGGAGCTGTTGCCTCTCCTGACATTGAGAGGGCTCTTCCTCCTAAGGGATCTTTGTGTGTAGCATGTGTGAGGAGTGTAATGCTGTATGTAATGAGTCCTGGGCAGTAAAGGAAGAGGATATTCACAGTCTCAAACATACAGAAATGACAATGATTAGATGGATGTGCAGTGCATCCTTGTGTGCAAGGCCTGGGGGGGCTAGGTTTACGATGGAAGAGTTGAGAGGTAGGATGAGACTGGAGTGTATTGGTGTGATGATGAGGAGAGGTAGATTGAGATGGTTTGGTCATGTGGAGAGGATGGGGGATGATAATTTGGTGCAGAAAGTGAGAAGTGTTAATGTTGGGGATAGGGAAGCAAGAAGTAGACCGAGAAAGACCTTGGACGAGGTCATTGAGTATGACCTCAGAGTTAAGGAACTAATCAGAGGAGCTGCCAGAGATCGAGCAACATGAAGTGCCACCATTAGGTGACCAAGGCCAATGCATGCAAACATGTTGGAGCCTTCAAAAACAGAAACTAAGTTATAAAATTTTCAGCATTGTTGGAGCTCTCCTAGACTTTGTCTGAGATCTGTACCTTGCTGTTTAGTTAACATGATGTTTTAACATCACCTGAACTAAAACATTTTCTCCCAGCATTTTATCTTTCATGGGATGTGGAAATTAGAGTAAATTAAATCAGAGGTTACCACAGATCAGTAAGGCCCACAAAGTAATGCTAGACCACAGAAAGCCATATGTGTAAGGTATAAAACAGAAGAAAAAGAAAACAGGACCTATGCTGTAAATTATCAATTCACTGTATTTAATTTGTGAGTATATTTTGTTACTGTATTTTAGATATGTTATATGCTGGTAGTACGGTGTGGTAATGGTGCTGCAGAAGGGCACTTTTACTTGGTGGCACATACATAGCTGGGCAGCTCTGCTGCCAGGTTATGCAAATGCCCCTTAACTCCCTCCCTGTCCCCTGAAAGGGGGGATGATGGACTGCAGGAAGGGGGCAACCACAGCCTTCAGTCAACTTGGTCTCTAGATGAGCATGGGGTGACTACTAAGTAACTACAGTAGGCTACTGTATTACTACTATGGTGCAATATATATTGTATATATTGGCAAACAGGAAAGCCTTAGTTTCCACGGTTTTACAAAAGCACAATTCTTTCAGACTTTTGATCCAAGTTAGCTACACCTTGTGTATTGTCAGGAAGTACCATAGTTTCTGGATATCCTTAGTATCACACAATTGCATGGATCTACATTAGCATACTGAAAGCATACTGTTACAGTCTTCAGAATTGCAGTACTGTACATGTTTTAGCATAAGTGCAGTATGTAAGTACAGTACAATATTTTAGCATGAGTGCTGCACAACCAGGTAAAGGTGTACAGTATAATGACAAGGTTTTGGAAACATACTGTTTGACCATTAGATCTCTCAAAGTTACTGTACTATTGCTCAAAAAAATATCCATATTTACATGAACGCAGGACTCCACAATGAGCAGAGCGATTTGAAGTTTCGGTATTGCATATTTTGTTCTCTGACTTGTCAAAATGACTCGTGTCACTTCAGTAAGGATACTTTTTTGAGCGATAGTACAAGGACATACTTATTCCTTTATACCATAACTTCATCTTGTTACAGGAGACTAGGTTGTAAAGGAAATTAATACAGTAAGACCTCACTATAACGGACTAATTGGGGCTCAGGCCAGTCCGAAATATGCGATTTTCCGATAAAAGCGACATCCGGACTTACCCCTGCTAATCCGGACTTTTTCCGATGTATCAGACATTATTCCGGATTTTTTCGGTAGTTTTCACCACCATTGCAGTATTGTACTGTGTTTTACCTTCACTACATTAATCAAATGGTATAATAATACTGTATTGTGCACTGAAAAACATGTCTTTTACTTGTCTTATTGTGGTGAACATAGCTGAAGTTGTCAGGCAGTCCGGACTGATTCTGGCTATATTGGACTTTTTCCGATATATAGGAGTTTAGTCCGGTAGCTCCTCGAGTCCGTTAAAAGCGAATTCCGGTGTACTGAAGTCCGTTATATTGAGGTTTTACTGTAATTATAATTTTGCGGCTTAACCCCTCATTGGTCACACTGCCTCAGACGTTTTTCTCTGAACCATCAAGTACCTTAGTGTGTCATAAACAGGTCACTTCAGCTCATTATGGTATTACATCCACACTTTTCAGTGTACCAGTATAAAAAATAACTTTGTGAAATTGGGAATTCCTGTTAAACTTCATTGCCAGAATTCATAACATCTTACCCTGTCACTGATGTTCTCTTTGCACTTACTTTTCTCTGATGTTCCTTTTTTTAAACTTGCTTTTTTAATGTAGAAATCTTAATAGAATTCAGTAATATGAGTAGGTTATGAAAAAAACTAATTATGGTAAGCCCTTATTTACCAAATGCCCACTCTTCTCCTGGAACCTTCCCAAATGAACTTCATATTTCTGAGAAAAATTAATTTTTGTACTTCAGTCCACAGTACCTATGTTTCAATTTAAGTATTACAGTACTATATAGTTTTAGTCTTCCTTTGTTTCGGGTAGCCAATACACTATAAATTCCATATACAGTAATGTTAAATATGTGGCCAGTAAGTGCAATTAAACACAATGTGGAATTTTAACAGCTCAATGCCCTCAAAGTCACCACANTATGTGTGTGTGTGTACTCTATATAATAAGGTAGTCATCTCTACAAGAAATTAAACCCACCACAAGTTAACGCTGATCTTGTGTATCGTATACTTGTAAGATGTCAAGTGTTCGTGGATTTGACAATGTACGCCATTTCATGCCCTTACATCATTTATTCCTCTACTTGTCTAGTACTACATTATTGCATCATTTGTTTCAACAGTGACGTAACAAGTTGGTTAGTAGAAGGTTCTAGACGTGTTGTGCACATGACCAGGCTTTGTGTACTCATTTACCCTCACACCTCCCCATCAAACACACACACACACACATCCTAACACAAGCACGTTTAGGCATTTTATGGGTTTGATTTGAATAATTAAATTTTAAGGGTTATGTTTATCTCGAAGTTGTTTATCGTAGAGGACGTGGTAATAACTGTTTTGTATGAAGTATCGCAGTAAAAAAAAAAAGTTCCTATGAACATTTTAAGAGCATTGATTTATTATTTTGGTCGAGGAGTTTACCTCCCAGTTGTATTCGCTTAGTGTGGTCATACCTCTAGGAAGGAACTTTTGAGCCAGTTAGTCAACCACAGGTAGCTCATGTTCTTTTTAGGGCAAGTTATCCCCGACGATGCAGTTTTCTCTCGTGAAAGCTTCATTTTCTTTGGTTGCAAGGATGAAAATGAATGTTTTTTATGATGTGCAAGTTATGTAACACAGTTAATCACAATTCTGTCACTTTGTATCAACATCGTTACTTGGATTTTGCATACGGTAATGTTTAAGCACGCATTACCTGGGAATGACGTCAGCTGTTTGGGGCGTATTGGTTGTGACGTCATCGCAGCTGTCAAATGGAGATGTTCCTCATTCGTTCCAGATTGTAGCTTCTGTCTCACTCATGGTGTAGGATAGGTGGGCACTGCGGCTTAGAATAACCTATCCCCCAACTGCATTACCATTCAGTTAGCAGAGTTACCAATGGAAAGAGGTTTATTAATAGCTTTAAAGCCCCCGCTCTCCAAGAACTCATCGTTGATGTGGTGCCACGTCGGATATTTATTGTCCAAAGTGAGGGCTGGCCGAGTAGTGCCGCCGTCCGCCGATAGTATCCGAATATATGTCAAGCCAGGATTGGGTGTTAAAGAAAAAAGAGACAGGTGTGGCTGTTTGAAGGCGTAGATATTGGTTTTGTTGACATGAACGGCATCCGGAGAGTAACGGGAGGGAGGTAGGGGAGGGAGTGAGTGTGCGCACGCCGGCAGCGAAGCAGTGACGGGGTGAGTTGCGGTGGTGTGAGGTTGTGTTGCGAGCCACGCTGTGTGACCATTTCGGTGTAGACTTGTGGCGGACTGGCAGTGGCAGTGAGGGCGCTGTGGGTGACTACTGAGGTGGTGTCAGGTTTGGCCACGATCTTCTCCCTAAACCCTGACCCCTCCCTCCCGGCTTCAGGGCGGAGCGGCGTTTCTCTGGCTCGAGGGATACGAAGGTAAAAGTTGTCGGCACCGTCCAACCCATTCCCTTTACGTTTGTCCGTATTTTCCCCCCTGGCCATCCCAAACCTTGGGCAGCCGCCCTTGCTGCTTGTTCCGGCCTGGCTGTCAGAACCGTGCTGTGGCTGTGTGTGAAGTCATCATCGATCATGGCATATCAGTGCTGCACTCGCTGCCTGCCTGCCGCTCACTCCCGCCTAACAGAGCCGTATTCTGGTTGGCATAGTCGACTTCGTAGCACTTTTTCCTTACCCATTTATTTACACCCTATCATTATCACACGTACGCCATCTATATCCTTTAGTATCACCGTAATTTGCTTCAGTAACCAATAAGAGATGAAGTGGAATCGTGAAGTAAATAAGTGAGGGAGAAGCGTTGCAAATTTATCAAGTCGACAGAATATGGTGCGCTGACGTTCCCACCATGACCCGCTATCACTGAGCTTCTCCACTTTCCCCCCACTCCTCCCTACTTTCCCTCCATTTTTTCCCCCCCTCCTGTTTACTCCCTATCGCCAGTATCCTCTCTCACGCCGCCGCAAATTACACGTCATGACCGCCTCCACGTGACGTGTTTTAGGCAGGTTTCCCCGGGTATGCAGACATGACGTCACACAGCGCACGTCATGTGATTTTTAGGGGCCGAGACAGACTTGGTGTGCCGTGTTCGTGCGTCCGTGCGCCTCTTGAGGACTCTGTCAGCACGGACGGAAGGAGTTCTTTGTTGCCTTTGTCTTTGCCACTCCGGCCCCTGCCCCGGCCCCTTGACTGCTTGTTATTTTTGTTTACAGGTTGATTCCTGGCTAACTTCGCCTCTTGATTGCTTGATGTTATTTTGTTTGTTCTCAAGGCGGAGGTCAGTTTTAGCCCCCTTAAATTTGGTCGTTGTTTTATTCTTGCTACCTCAAAATGGTTTCACTCAAGGGATAACGTGGTTGTGAGTGGCTGAACGGATGGTTTCTGACCCCATGTACAGATAGCTTTCTTTCATCATAATTGCAGAGATGGCATGATACTGAATACTCGAGGGATTCAAGGGGTTAAATCTGGTCGTTTTGATGCAAAATGGATCTTTAGGTTCCTCGGGGTGGTTATTGATAAAGTTTGGTTTTCCTGAATATTTAATGTCTCACACGATCGAAAACTTTCCCTTATACGTAAGATGGTGTTGAAAAAATAATAGCAAGTTCCATGGTTTGGTCCACTCGACAGTACTTCGTTATCAGTTATATAATTTTATCAGATTACCTGCTTATGGCGAGTGACCTCCCCTTAAATCTGGCGGTGACAAGAAAGCGGTATAAGAAGATATTAACGGCGGTAATTGATGTGATCATCTCATCATTATGAGGTCTTGCTTAAGCTGTGCAGCTGATCAGGTGATGGCAAGAATGTTAATAACGAAAAACTTCTCGTACTGGAGAGGTTAGTCTTAAGTCATTCTTAAATTTAGCATCCTCTTGTACTGTGAATCCAGGCTCACTGTTTACGAACTTTGAGCCTAGTTGTATATACAGTATATGATCGCTTATACATAGTCTTCATTTAGGTGCCTTGCACTTAGCCACAAAACGAGTGAATTCCAATGTGAGAAATTTGTTTATCAAACTATTTCTAATAGTAAACTGCAATGGAGACTTGTTTGGCCTACATATTGGTAATATTTATCCTGAAACTTTCAACGCGTGAAAAGGAAAGCAATCTCCATATTTTCGACGGACATTTATGGATCGCCAGTTGTTAGTATATGATCAACATTCATCCCATGTTACAGAGTGCTGCCATGAACGATACTGAGATGCCAGTGAAGCTGTATCTTGTCAGTTGCTTCAAAAATTGTCAACAGTTGTTGGCTTGATTTCCCCTTTGTGATAAGAGGGCCGCATTGTAAGTGCAATGGAGGTATCGTAGCCTTAGCGATATATTTTGCATATTATACCTCATTATTCTCTTGCACCGTATACTGTTTGTGTGGAAATAGACATGGATTGCATAAAACATGAAATGGGATATTGAGGTGTAATTTGTTGAATAAATCGCTAAGGAGATTCTGAAGAAGGGGCATTCCGTGGCAGGGAATGGGTTTAAGTTCCTTGATAAATACAAACCATTGCAGGTGAGGTCATGTGTTGGCGCGGGAAGTTGCTTTGTACGTTGTTACGCGGGTGTCGGAACCTGCTACCCACCCCAGTCACCCTGGGTGCTTGCGGTATTCCCACCCGCGCACGCCGTAACAGTAACTATAATAGTATTCTCCGTTATAGGGATTTCCAGACACGTCTTCCTTGGTGATTTCGTTTGCATATCGCACCTTAGTATCTGCACACGTTATTGCTCCGGTAACTGTAGTATTCATAATGTTCTCGGTAGCGTAAGAGTTTTTGTTGCACCTCGTCCTTAGCTATTTATTTTGCGTACAACTTCATTCTTCTGAGATATCTTTTAGTATGTACACAAAATCACTATATCGCCCAAGTCAAGCTGAAGGTGAACAAAGAACAGTAGGCCTTGCTGTTGGTGGTAACACTCTTCCGTAGCGATTTATTTTTCACGCAATGCTTTGAAATAGTGTTGTTCACCTGCTACTCCCAAACCCCGGATGTTTGTAGTAGCACCTCTTTCTTAGCGGTAAATTTGTTAATTTGACTTGCACCTTGATATTGTGTTGTTTGCCATTTTTACCATTATGTAATATGGATAAGAAGATACGATAATGTAATGGACTAAATCGCTGAGAATAATGCAGTGCGAAATCAAATCCAACGAAAATACGAAATGGTTGCAGTCAGCCTTCCAGTAAGTCTGATTCTTGTGCGATTTCTTTTTACTCATTGCACTTTTATCCTTTGGTATATTGTAATGCAAACCCCGTCGATATTAAAGCAAAATTAACGCAGAGTGGAATATTGATATGTAGCTACCATTTTATGCACACTAAATCTGTTCGAAAGTGCTACTAAGTTTCTTGTGCGATCGAGGTGAGTCCAAGCACCATAAACACAGTGTACTAAGATTTATTTACTCTTGAGGAGCATGAGAAGTTGGGATATTTCGTACTTTTGTTTGTTAGCTTGAAGATGTATTTATATTTCTTTGCAATATTTGTTGGATTCCCAAATCGATGGATGGGGGAAGTGTCAGAGTTACCTTATTCATAGTTCTCATAGCATGATTTGAATACGTAAGTAAGAGTTTTTGTTGATTAAGGATTTTTTTTTTTTTTTTTCAAGATGAGGGTGGATGGGAAGTACCGGTACCGTACTAAAGTGTTGAGGTTTGTCTGTGACTCATGACGGTGAACTGGAGATGTTTTGGTGGTTGATGCTGCAGCGTAGTAATTTTTGAATGTTTAGTTCTAATCGCGCTCTTACGGATTATCTTCAGTAAATTTTGTTCCTTTGACGAAATTGTGCTACTGGGTACGTTTTCGTGCCTTGTCAGAAATTTGATTGCTTAATGATTTTGAGAATTATTTATTGACTTTGACACTGAATAACTCAAACTATAGAAGAAACGGTTGGTAATTAGTTGTAACCAATCACGAGGTGCCTTGCTGGAGCTCAAGTTACTGGCGGGTGAACTGGGGCGAAAGTATCAGGGGCTTACACTCATTTTAGGTGATAAAGGAGACGGTTCCGTTTCTTTTTTAGCGATTTAATTTCCATCTTCCACCTTGCTTTCTCTTGTGCTTTACCGATTTATTTTCAGTCTTCGGCCTTGCTTTCTGTAGTGAGTTACCGATTCATTTTCCATCCTCCACATTGCTTTCTAGTAGTGTTTTACCGATTTATTGTCCATCCTCCACCTTGCTTTCTGTATGTAGTGCTTTACCGATTTATTGTCCTTCCTCCACCTTGCTTTCTAAAGTGTTTTATGTATGTTATATCCATTAGTTAGCAACAGTAGGAGAGGGTTTTTAGGGAGTTAAGTACAAAATCAGTCGCGGAGGAAGAGGTGCTAGGAAACCTCCCATACGTCACCAAGAATAAAGGATTAAATCGGTAAGAGTGGTAGCCACTTCAATAGAACAGCGTATCTTTAATTTTACTTTTGCTGCCTTCCAAAAATCTTATTCAGCCTCAGAGCCTTGTCGAACTGGAAAGGTTAGACTTCATTAACCAGTTCGGTGCCAGAAATCTTCCCTAAGCTGAATAAAATCGCCTGTAGATAACAAGAGCTAAATACTGTAATTGTGGTGAAGAGGTTTGTCATTCTGTAGATTGGCCCCTTATGTTTTATGTTTCTCATAATTTGCTCGAGTAGTTTAATGAAATGGTCTTGTTTTCGTAATAGTGTTGGAAGATGAATAGATATTTAAAGGAACTCACATGGTTTGATTAGTAAATAAAAGTAATTTGCATGACGTAATTGCAGGCAAGCTTAATGTCAACAAAGTAACCATTAGTTTAAACAGGAATATTTACCGGTAATGCAAAAGTAGAAGCACAAAGGAATACAGGATACAAGCAAAAGAACTGACAATTTAATTAAAAACATGGTGTAAACAAAGGAACGTACTGGTATGATTTAGCTTGAGCTCACAGTTTAACAAAAGAAAGTAAACGTAGGAACGCTTGATAGAGTAACCTTACCGTATAAACTTATGGTGTAACAAAGAAACTCATTTTGTAAACAAAGAAACGCATGCAATAGATAGTGGAGTACAGTATGAAGTGACGCACAGTACAGTATCAGTAGAAACGGGTGATGTAAACAAAGGAACGCATCGGTTTATGGTCCATCTTCTCGTAGGTTAAGGAAGCTTCCTAACACCTTTTCCTAAGCGATTTATTTTGTTTATTATATCTTACTGTCCCCTTCTGTTACATAATTCTTATAATATCGCCATATTCTTCATAAATAGTGTAAAAAAGAATATTAACCATCCATATCCAAAAATAAATCGCTATGGAGGAGGTGCTAGGACGCTCATTTAACCGACCAGAATACGGACTTTTGTAAAATGAACGTATGGTTGAACAAGGAAATCTGTAATAAAACAACTCAACGCATTATGTAACGGGAACACGTGGTGACAAAGGAAACTTATGTACAAGCAACGAGTGTTGTAGTTAAACAGCGAAACTTTTGATATAAACATGTGGAAATCTATATATAAAATAATGCATGAAGTAAACAAAGGAACACGGGCTCCCAGCGGTGCAACGTGCCGGTACCCTGTGTGCTAACAAAGGAACTTACTTTGTAAAGGACGTTGATTTATTCAACTTCGTAAATATCGAAAAAATGCTAACAAAGGAACGAAGGATGTAAACAGCGTACCTGGATGTAGACCAAAGAATATGTGGTAGTAAGGTATCGGGTGGTATTAAAAAAAAAAAATGTTGTGGACAAAGACCATTGAATTAAAGGAGCAGGAAGTGAACAGAGAACACATAATGTCAACAAAGGCATGTAGAATCAGCTGAACACAGGAACAAATGTAGCTTATATAAACTGGAAGTAAACATATAAACGTATGATGTAACTGAAGCCAGCCAGTATGAAGTAGCGGAACTGAGAACACATGTAAGTTATGGGAGGTAAACAAAAGAACGAATGACTGAATTATTGGAACGCATGAAATAGCAGAACAGATAAACCCGTGTAAAATAAATGAAGAGGAAGTAAACAGGAGAGCGTATGTCCCTTGCATCAGCTCCACACCTGGCCCCCCAGCAAGGCCCTTCCACCTCCCCATCCCCTCCCCCTTGCACGCCATCACCCACGCACCTGCTCCTGGAGTGCCCACTCTCACACCTGCCCCATCACCCTGCCTCCCCCATATGCACAGTCATACCTGCCCACCCATACCCAACCTTGCGCCTTTCCCTGCCCCCCATCCCGGACATGTCTCCTATCATACAGTCACACCATTCTTTTTACACACACACACACACACACACACACCTGGCCACATTACTACTCTCTCTGCAGGTTACGGGAAGCGATCACTTTGCGCCACTTGACTTGGGGTATACTCATGTGCGTTTTTATGACTGCTTCTGACGTAATGCAGGAAATCAGGTTTGTGGGTACGCCTTATCCGAGATTACCTTTTTTTTTTTTTAGGTCTCTCTCTCTCTCTCTCTCTCTCCCAGCGAGAGTTTGTGTGGCCTTTGGTACTCCATATTGTGTCGAGCTTTTGTTTTTTTTAGTAGTTGCGTGAGTTTTTATGTAGGGCTTATTCATATAAGTTTATATTTGGAGTGTAGAGCAATTGGTTGTAGATAACGTGTTCGCGTTGCATAGCCTATGTTGATTATTGCGTGTGGAGTCGTTTGCCGGTAGTGTTGCATGTGTTAGAGCGTGTCATGTTCAGTGCTGAGTGGTTCAAAGAAAAACTAGACGGAAAAGACTTACTGGACTCAGCAAGGCGCCTTGTAATTCTCCGTCTGACATTATCCTTTGACGTGTATGCAATTGTTTCCCCTTTGCAGTAATTTTGCCTTTTTTTTTTTCTCGTGTTCCTTCTTTCTCTTGTATGTGTGTGACTTTCTGGTTATTTCGAATTTGTTTTCCTGTCCTCTTCAATTGTTTTCCTTTTCTCTGTTTATCCTTATATCTGTGTGTGTGTGTGTGTGTGTGTGTGTGTGTGTGTGTGTGTCCCAGGAGTGTGCAATGAAAAGTTTAGTGTGACCTCGTTTAGTTGACCCTTCGATCGATCACTTCCATGTCCCCGTTTGAGCCCTCTTCCATTTACTTCCCTTTACTCTAACCTCTTCCTCCTTCACCTTTTAACCCTCTTCCCCTTACTCCACTTTCCCCGCCCTTCCCCCTACCTGTGACCCCCATCCTCCCCTTACCTCCATGCTCCTCGTCTCTATCCTATTCACCCTCATACACCTCCCTCCAATTCATTTTACCGTCTCCCACCATTTTCAGTCCAAGATGGTCAGTATCGGTTATATCTTCATTTATCCCATATCCGTCTTCATATTTTCATTTAACATTTCTACCCTTTCATCTCCCGTCACTTTCATACATCACATTCATCACTCCTTACCTCTAATTTATCTTTTGTATTGGCTTTCTTCAGATGAATTCCCAACCACGTATTTCCCCTTTCATCATATTCCTTCCTTCTCTCTCCCAGCTACTTTCAAACATCTCATACGTCAGTTCTTCCCTCCCACCTATTCTCTCATTCCCCTTTTTCATTAAATCTCTCCCTGTCGGTCTTCCCCTTTCAGTTTGCCTCGCTCTCTATTCACGCTCGTGTTTTCTTCTCTTTCCTTCCACCTGCACTTGCACATTCCTTTCTCATCTCCGTTTCATATTTTCCTCTTCCACACCTTTGTATCGTATTTCACCCTTACTCCCATCCAGCTCCCCTCACCCTCTTGGCCCTTTCTGATGTATTCTTACCTCCCTCCCTGTCACGTTTTGCACCGTCCTTCCCTTTCATCTCCCCTCCTTTCATATTTTCGTCTTCCTTACGTCGAATTTCCCCTTTCTCCGCTCTAGCTACCCTCATCCTCTTGGTACCGGTACTTCCCAGGTATTCTCTCCTCCCCCAACCTCCCCTTACATCTTCCTTTTGATCTCACTTCCCTTTGCTTTATATTTTTCTCTCTCGCTCCCCTGCGTCGAATGTCTCCCCTTCTTTCTCCCCTCTTCAGTTCCCCTCCTCATTCCTCTCAGCACTGCCCTCCCCTCGACACTTAGGTCCCCTCTCGTCTCAACACCCCTCGATTTTCCTAATGAGGGAGGCAGTTTGTTCTACGGTGGTGGCCTTCCCCTTTCCCTCTTCTTCCCTACCTACTTCCTTTCGTAACTCCTCCTTCCTCCTCTCCCTACCTCCCATCCTTGCCATGCTCCCTGTCTTATTTTTTCTTTGTATTATTGCTCCCTTACCATGCCCCCCCCCCCCCCGTCCTACTTCCCCTTCCCACCTTCCTTTTTTTCCTTTTTTTTCATACCTGCTTCCCCCATACTCCTCTCTCCTACTTATCTTCTCAAGAATTATGTGAAGAAGCAGAACAAACGTAGCTACTACCAGTGATAGGTATACATGTTAATTAGGTAGACTTAATGATTGATGTTTTTCATGATAAGGCAGGCAGTGTATTTTTTCGCTATACCCTTTTTTTTTTCTCTCCAGTTTGTGGGGTGTTTTAATCGATCCCGTAAGAGGTTCTGCCCTTCTCCCCTTGTCATTCTTCTCCCTCCCCTCATCTTCTCTCCTCCTTTCCCCTCCCCTCTCCTTCGGCCTCTCCTCCCCTCCCCCCCTCTTATCCCTCAACCTTTCAATGTCCCTCTGTTCTCTCATCCCGTGTCTCTCTGCCCTGGCCACCCCCCCATCTCTCTCTCTCTCTCTCTCTCTCTCTCTCTCTCTCTCTCTCTCTCTCCGTTGTCCCTTTTCCTGTCTTCCTGTCCTTTCCTTTATGCCCTCTTTCATCATCTCTTCTTACCCATTTTCCATTTTCATCCTCCCCTGTTCCTCTTTGCGCCAGCTCGCTGTTTGCCTTCCCCTCTCATTTTTTCCCCCTCACTTTCATTTCGTTCCCTGTCGCTTGCATTTTCACTCCCCATCCTCTCCCCTCTCCCAAACACCTATCTGCCTGTCTACCCCCACGCCCTTCGCTTCCCCCTCATCCTCTACCCCCACCCTCCTCTACCCCGACCCCCTCCTCTTCCTTCATCCTCTCCTTTGCCTCCACACCCCCTCCTCTGTCCCCACACCCCCTCCTCTGTCCCCACACCCCACCTCTGCCCCTCACAGCCCCTCCACCCGGATACGTTTCTATCATTGTTATCAGTTGGAGTAAAGTGGCCTTACAACCAGCCTCACCAGTGATCCCTCTTCTCTCTCTCTCTCTCTCTCTCTCTCTCTCTCTCTCTCTCAGCCTTACAACCAGCCTCACCAATGATCCCTCTTTTCTCTCTCTCTCTCTCTCTCTCTCTCTCTCTCTCTCTCTCTCTCTCTGTCAACCTCTCCTCCATTCGTCTTTAGCCTTTTTTGACTACTGTACTTACCATTGACCTCTCCTTTGATTTCTCTACCCTCCAGAGTGACTCGGTTTTGTCATGTGATAACGAACGCGCTACATAACGTCTCTACTCCCCACTTACATCCCAGTTAGTCATCGTACGCTTCATAATCCCGGTCATCGCCCTCATTCCCACTGCTCATCACTTGCGTCATCACTCCTCACTACCCCCTCCAACTCCCTCTCCTTATCGCCTGACTTGTATCACCAGTCTCCCGACATTTGCTCCTCCTCTTACCCACCATTCTCCTCTGCTTGCTTCCCCTCCCCACTTCTTTTATTTTCTCTGCTCAGTTCCCTTCTAACATTCCCCCACAATTTTCTCTCCGTCAGTTTCCTTTTTGCTTCAGTTTTGTTTCACTCTCTACCCTTTTTCCTCACTTTCCACTCCTCTTCCCCGGCTCTCCGTTACTTGCTGTCTCCTCTTCCTCTCCTTTTGCTTCCTCAGCTCCGCTCTCCCTACCTCTCTTGTCATTTATCTCTCGCCTTCTCTTCTGCCTACCAACATCTTTACCATGACTGCCACGTCCATCAGCGCCTCCATCACCATAATACTACCATCTGCACTTCATCACCACTACTCGATATTAGAGTCACCATAACCACTATTTTATACACTACATCTATCGTATCAACACACTCATCACAACTGTCCACCACCACCACCACTGCACGCCACCAATACTTACCAACAGCTTCCTCATCTCACCTCCCCTGCCACTCAGCTTCACATTAACGACATTAATTCAACACTGCTATGGTATTATTTGACCCTATTTCTGCACCATGACACTTTCGCCACTCATCATCACACCTCGCTTGCCACAGTTCACCACTACACTTCACCACCCATCCATCACTCTTCACCACCACCCACCCACTAACCCCTCTTCGGCACCCACCCACCATTTTCACAATTACCCACCCACCCACCCCATTTCACCACCACCCACCTACTACACACCACCACCAACCATCGTCTGTCACCACAACGTCACCATCCATATCTCCACAATTTTCCCATCAGCACTCGACTCTCCGTCTAATTTCCATATTGACAATAGCCACCCACCACCACCACCACCACCACCCGTCATTGCCACACACCTCTCACACTTTTGCCGGGGAACCTTCGGGGTGTAGACGTTCATCCATCATCCTATTCTTTATGGATCCTTCAGAAGCGTAGAGGTCTGGGGTTAGGGTGTTTGGTTCGGACATTAAAATGAGTGACCAGTTGATATACCTTGAGTGGCACTATTGGAGCAGTATATTTCAAGCAGCCCGCGAATTTACATCCGTTTGGAGTCTTAACCCACTAGACCACGGGGCATATAGAAATAGGGCAACAAATTAATGGTAAATCCCAGTGTTAACAACATAATCACCGTATACCCTGCATCATACAACTAAACTTAATCACATTTGTTTCACCCACTGAACTTTCTTGGCCAAATCATTCTTCATACTGACCACCTTATTAATATTATATATACCGGTATGTATTTTCTTGACCACTCCTCATTGAATGTGGCGTCAGGCTATATGTAAATATAGTTATTTTAGTGAAGAAAAGTGTATTAACAAATGACAGGCATGGTATGGAAAGGGCGTAGAGTGGTGGGGAATTTAGCTGCTTAGTTAATTAGCATATTTGAAGAGCATTAAGCGGAAGGGTCGGAATTGGTAAATGAGTATGTGCTTTCGCTAAATTGACTGGCATAATATTAGGTAAGTAGTGTCGTTAGCAGTGTGGTTGAGCGGTAGGGGTGAATTTATATGGTTTCAGTGGCATGGGTATTATATCAGACTCCTATGACTCCCTCGGATGAGTAAAATGTGGAGTTAGCTGGAATAGAGCACTGGACTTCTCTTTAGCATGAGATGGTTACTGGTGACACTATTTACACAAGCTGAATAGAATCGTTCGGTGATAGCTCAGAGTAGTTACTTGCGTTGTGCCGATCATGAGCGGGTTAACCAGTGACTCTTTGGATTTATCTCCTGAACGAAATCTTTTGGTGTTAGCGTAAACAGATTTGGCGTCAATAGCAATGAAAAGCTGAGCTATAAGAAAGTCTAGCGCTAGGGCTATGGCAGCCGATGGCTGATGTAGGCCTAACACTGGGAAGGGATTGAGTGATGTGAATATATAAGGCCTGGCTGTAATTACTAGACGTGTATGGAATATGAATTAACTGTGGCTTTTATGACTCATTCTGAAGAATAATAAATTCGTTTGGCATTAGTTGAAATAGAATAATAGTTGTTTTGACCTTGAGTGCTAATGCTACTGTTAATTCTCAGGCAGCTGTGACTTACACGGCAGAGTAAAATAGTTTGAAGTTGAAATGGAGTGCAAGAGTTACCCTAATCTTGGATTGACAGTTGTACGCCGAATAATGGTAGGGGATTAAGGAGTGGGGTTTAATCTGGTTTGCTGTGCAGACTAAACATGTATGGCAGTGGTGTCAAACTCAGCTTCCCAAGGGCCACACTTCAGTTCTGTGTATCGTCTTGAAGTCAAGTCTACTTAACCGTATCGAAATCAGCGTAGGTATATAAAAGGAGCACATTGTGAAATGAGATATATATTATTTAAAAACAAACATGGTTTACACCTTAAGGATTAATTTATATTTTCAGTTTCCCATCCAATCCACATTTTTTTTTTTCTGAGATCAAGTAAAAGTAATAGTTCCTAGTAGGAGAGGCCTCTCTTGCCTACATGAAGAGGGTTCCAATATATTTATATTGAAAACAAATGAAGGTGGCTTATACATACTTATCTGTTCCCTCTTCATTGCCTGTATTTTATATGAGTAAAAGTAAATTTATATGTAATTTTACTGTAGGAGAGGTGTCTGTCTCAATTATTTTATGAAGTATAATTCTAGAAACAAATACATCAGTTTATTAGAATCCAAGGCTTTTATCGTTTTCCGCTGCACTGTAGGCGCTTTGCTTCCACAAGTTGGTCAATATTTGGACTGAGGTTTACATAAGTCGCAGGCCATGCATTTCCTCTTTGAGGACTACATGTGGCCTGCGGTCCAGCAGTTTGGCATCTCTGATGTATGGCATCATTTAAATGGCACAGTTAAGAAAGTTATTAAATGGTAGGAATTAAGAAAATTGACATTGCTGTAAGAATACACTAGTTGATTGAATTCATCTGACAGAAGGAGGTGTCGTAGCGAAAGGGGTAACAGACAGGTTCCTCTGGTTCTTCTACGGCTGAATAAAATCATAGGGCGGGCGCTGGAAGACAATACGAAAGTTATCCCGAGCGTGAGAAAGTTGAATGCTTTAGGGAATGCTAGAAAAGTTAACGGTGTAGTAATATGATGTGAGGGTGACTGTGAATCATCCGTACCGGTACCGTACTTAACGAACCAATTGACCCTGTTTTCACCGTAACTCGTTCAGGTACACTTATCAGGAATCAGTCTCTCTCTCTCTCTCTCTCTCTCTCTCTCTCTCTCTCTCTGTTTGTGTGTGTGTGTGTGAGGGAGAGAATTTTAGTGTGTAATTTACAGTATATACTGAATTTTTGCCATGTTTTTTATATATAATATAGTATGGTTTGAAAGCTCGTGTGACGTATTCCAAGAAATATGTCATGGGAAACGATAATGCATGAGAGGAGTGTTATCAGGCAAGTGTGTATTTCTTTTAGTTGAGGACAGTGGAAATGGAGAGGAAATAACAGTTGAAGGGAATAGGGAGGAAATGACTTTGGGTGAGACAGAGAAGAGTCGAAGAAAGAAGGGAAGAACAGAGAGGATGTTCAACGGGCAAGGAAGAAGTGAATGGAAACAAAACGATGAAAGAAAAAACGAGCGTGGGGAAAGAATTTAAAGTAATGTATGTATATATTCGTGGAATGATAGATTAGCAGACAGCGTGGAGTACAAAGTGCCGATGGTGTAGTATTAGTGAGACACTTGGTAGCAGGGTAGTGTTGTTAGTTGAGGTTTTGATTAGTGTAGATATTGGTTTATCCCTTCAGTACGATGACGGGTGTATTTAATGCTTGCTACCTCCTGTCGATTTTACACTGCCTAAGAATTACCTCGCATTGGAAAAGTTACTGGAGACTGTATTCAGCATTCTGGTTCGAGAAGTTTCCCTAGACCTGACTATAGCAGTGTCGATATAACAAACATTACATCACCTTAGTAAACGGCATCCCTCCTCTACCAAAGCTCTTAAGTTGAATAAAGTCGTCCCGCGGGAGAAAGTGAAGTATAAACGTGAAGTATAAACCTTTCTACACAGAATGGAGTTGGAATTATACTTGTTTCGTCATCAGTGCTGTCTAGGATTATATGCCTTTGCAACAGGATGATTTGTTCAGATAGGATTATGTTAGCGTACGTGTGGTGTTACATAGTGCTTCCTGGAGCATTACTTGGTTTGGCAATAGGATGTTTAGATTAGGGAATGTGACTCATGTAGACGCATTCATTAGCCCCTTCAACGCGAGGATGCCATTTTTTTTTTTTTTTTAGGGTTAGGTATAGTCACGGCTTCCATGCTGGGGTCGAGTTTAATCGTGCGGTGGTAGTGTAAGAAAAAAGTCGTTGTACTGAAGAGGTAAAGCGTAGTGTTAGGTCATCACTGCCAGGTTATATACCAGCGTTCTTGATTTGGGCTGAGGATGACTAAGAGAAATTCACTGACGTGCTGTGGACAAATATGTAGGGTGAGACATGGACTAACAGGAGGGATGTTTAACACTGAGGCTCCAGTGTTACGTAATAAAATCGTCAGGCTTTGGCTTGCATTAAAAACCTTACCGTTTAGTGGCGGAATAATTAATTGATGTAGGTTTTAACATCTTGACTGCCCGGATTTCTCTCTGCTAAAAAGAAAAAAAAAAATGTTCTAGCGTCAGAATATCCAAGTGCACTAGTCTCCGTGTAATGGTTAATAACGGGTTGTGTGATGACCGAGGAGGGAACAGTACGGTCTTCTTGTGGCTTTGATGATTTCGCAATATCTCTTACTCATTGGTTTATTCTGAAGGGCACACCGCGGTACCATCTTGCATATTTAATGAAAACTGTCGATGCTAAAACATTGGAGTGTCCGTAAACATGTTTTCTTCAGCGATTTATTCATCATACTGCACATCAGTATCCTCACGCTTTGTCACTGATAAAAATTGTCGATAATAAAACATTGTAGGAAGTGGTTAATGGAAGTTCTGTATACTCCTTTCATTAAGAAACGTGTATTTTAGGTGAAGTGTCGTGTGAAGGCAGCAAGAATAAAATTTAATAACGTCATCGGTTGTAGGTATTGTTTAAATCCGCGTCTGATTACTTTTTATTCTAGCTGTCTCAATAAACCTTGGGATAGACTTCTCGAACTGTAGGGATTAGACCTTGCCTCCATTAACATCCTCACCAAACTCTTTTACTTGGCCTAAAATTCCCACTGCTCCTTCTCGAATGCGAATTGTAAGAACAGATCGACACAAGATTATGGAGCTAGTTACAAAGAAGTGCTATGAAAGGCATGTAGAACGCGATACCACTGTCTCTTTCTGCCACAGAGCAACATGATATGAGCTGCAGAAGGACGACGATCTGGGTCAAGTTAGAAGAAAGAAGTATAGTAGAGGTCCTGACTACCCTGAATATAATAATGTAGTGGCAGTTTGAATATAATTAATAATACGTCATGGTGGTGTTCATGACTTATTTGTCTGGTTGCATCACTGTTTACCTGTGTCCGGCATTCCAGAAGCTTCAGGCCACGTCACGCTACCAGCTCACTCGTGTCACTCACACACACACACACACACACACACACACACACACACACACACACACACTTCTCCCTCACA
>JAGKTI010000117.1:789-24294 GCA_018397915.1 Birgus latro
GCCACACACACACACACACACACACACACACACACTACCTAACTCATCTTCAATTCCTTCAAATTCCTGCCAGCAGCTCAACACCTCTGGAACAAGTGAGTTATCCATATTTTGTTGATTTGTATATTGACCTATTTCTACATTTCTATTTTTTTTCCACAAATAAGTATTGTTTTTTACATATACACATATGAGATGGAAGAAAGTTCAGCTTCAGTATCAGTACCTAGCAAAAAGACTAGTGGTCATGTCGAGTTTCTGAGAGCGCTATCAAAGAGCTTATGATATTTCACGTGTATAATTTGAGTAAACAAATAATAATAATAATAATAATAATAATAATAATAATAATAATAATAATAAAACCTAACAAACGAAAATATGTTGGTATTCGTGAGGCAGGGAAATTGGGCGTTTTTATCTCACTTGTGGGCAAAGAAGAGTATTCTATCTTTGTCGTCCATCTACTCCAAAATTATTGAACGTATCGATTTCCTGTAGGAACCATGATAAAGATCAGTGAATTCTACGTATGTAAAGGACATAACTATGTAATTTCTGTAATGAAAAGTTGTTGTTACATAGGCGGTTATTGTGCGCACATGACGAAAGTGCACCGCGGCCGTGAGTACCCTGTAGTTTTTTGCAATTTACTTGGAAACTATGAGGCATATCAAAATTCTGAAGAGCCCCTGAGAAAGCTCATGAAATTCTACATAAGATTATGCAATAAAAACATAAGGTGTGCAAGAAAACTTCTGCAGTATACCTCCCTGAACAAAAATATATTTTTTAAATGGCTTTTAGTTTTTCGCTATTTTGTCGAAAACTACAAATTGCATCACGACCGGACACACCTCATTAGAAAGCCAATGAAATTCTCTATCAAAACTTGTAATAACATTTTTCTGTATGATGGAAAACATTGAACGATGATGTTGGGAAGTAAGATCAACATTCCGAAATGTTTATTCTCCAAAGTCTAATGTACTTTTATTTTGTTTATTTTATTTATTTTTTATTTTTTGGCTTATCAGCTAGAACAAACATCAGCGAATAAGATGATGTGGGTTTCAGGGTGATATTTAGAGGTTTGGGTGGCGAAAATAAGGCGAGAATATGTGTCATTTGCATCGCGCGGGCGGCCTGGTGGCGGGCGCGGGCGAGTAAAATCGTGAGCCGTGAAACTTAATAAAACTTACCCGTGCACGAAAGGGTTAATATCAAAATAGAAAACAAAGTTATATCAACAAAACTCAATCATAAAAGAGATGATTATAATTTTTGATATTGTATCATACCCAAATTATAATTTTGAAATTGTATCATACCCAAATTTGTCGGGGAACATACCTAGAGTTCCAGCGTATGGGGTATACACATCTCAATTCCTACGGGTAGCAAAGGCAAGTACAAATTTGGAAAACTTTACTGCAAGAATCCAACAGATCACAAGAAAATTCCTCAGTCAAGCATTTTTCAAAACAGAATTACATAAGACATTAAAGAAAACATATCAACGTCACTATAACTTTCAAACACTTGAAAGGAGACATACACAGTCTTACAAGAGAAATATTTGATACTGCTACGGATACAATAGTATCCCAGGGCCGTCGACGGGCAGAGAGTGCTCACGGAATCCCCCCTGGCTCTGTAGCAGTTTAAAACTGACTACAACAAAAAGCAATTATACCAACCAATTTGAACTCAACTGGATGCTACTCAATCAATCATAACAACAACAAACTATTCCTCTCAACTACAATGACCACTTACATCTACCAATTTAGACTCAACTGGATGCAACTTAATTGACAATGACAACAACAAACCAATCCTACCAAACTGAACTCCACTGGAAATGGCATATTATTTTGTCCTATCTTTTCATATGTGTGTGTGTGTGTGTATACACATGTACATATGCACATAAAAAAAATCAACCTGAAATTTAACCACTAATAAACCCTCTCTTCCAGCCTCCCTGTAATCATAATTAGTATTGTACATAAAAAGGATACTTATCATCTAATGAGATTCCCAAACATCATGAAGAAAAAAAGCAGAAATTAGATGCAATTGGTGCTCTGAAGTTGGTGGGTTGTGGCACTAGCACGTACAGTATATCACTTTCATTACAGTACCACATCACAGCAAATACTGTACATTATCATTTTAATGAACTCCATATCAGCATGCAACAAAATGCAAACATACAATAACAGATGCTGGACAGACCGAGAAAGAGATAAGCAAGGAGGAATTGTGAGAGATAAGAAAGAGTAGGAGTACCACCAAAAACTGAAAGACAGTTGCTAATAAGAGATAATTTTCATTCACCTACATCACCATCATTAAAGACGGCATTATAAAAATAATACCCACCAAAAACTGAAAGACAGGTGCTGATAAGAGATAATTTTCATTCACCTACAATATCATCATTAAAGACTGCATTACAAAAAATGTTCACACACTCAGATACTAACATATGTACAAAGTCTTGTACTAATAATACACTGAAATGCATGATCCTATTCTCCCAGTTACCTATGTTTCTTCATTACATCTGAAGCTGATGGACTAGGTTAAATCTCCATGAGACGCACAGTTAACTAGTCCACATCATGGTTCTCAACTGAAGTAATGAAATATACCTGACACATTGTGTAAACCCTAACAAGCTGAATCAGCACCCAATTTAAGGAAGATTTACATTCAAATACTACAGTATCAATAATATCATTAATGTCATCTCTGAAGTTCCCTGACTTAAAATAACAAAGTACACACTTTTTAAATAAACAATAAACACTATGTGTGACCTTTAAATTGCCAGTTTGTGACATGCCAATACAAGCAACAATACAAAATGTCTTGTGACCAAAAATCAATAGCACTGTACATTAACATTCACTCTGGTGTTAAATGATAATAAATATATTTACAGTACTCATACCCCAGTGAAAGTCAAGAGTGTAACCTGTCCTTTTGTTTAGTACCATTACTATATACAGTAAACCCTTCACAAGTCGAACTATATGGGGCTCTACCCTAGTTCGAATTACCGAATTTTCCGTCTTACCGAATTTTTACCCCCCAAAATTGCCATGACAGTACCTATTACTTGTCCTTTCAACACTAAATTAAAGGAGCATATAGCCTATAAATAAATAAGTTATGACAAAAAACAATCTAGTGCATTTAACCCTTTCAGTGCTAGGTGTATTTTCATTTTGTACTTGCTGCCACCAGACGATTTTAGTCAGTGTAGGTTGGCTCTGTGGAAGTGCACGGGGTTGGTACAGCCTTCGTTAGCCCCTTCAGTACGTGAGTCCAGTCCTGAGTGCCATAAAATCGGCTGGAGGAAGCGTAAATAAAGTAGAAATAGACGTCACACTACTGAAGTGGTTAATTGGTAGAAAATCATTCACAGAGGCAATACAGACCGTCAGCAGCGTGTGTTGAAGATGGATTTTCACCCCCCCCAATTGCAGAAACAATACTTATTACTTGTCTTTTCAACACTAAAGTAAAGGAGCATATACAGTGTATAAATTAATAATGAAAGACAAAAAAGAAAGAATTCAGTGCACAGAATTTGCCTTTCGTTAGAGGAAGTAGATTAGTTGGCAGTTTGTTTAGGAGACGGAGGTGGTTGAGTTCACACTTTAACGTAATTTCTAAACAGTACCTAGTATTTATTTCACTCTACATTAAGAACTAAATTTAAATGGAATCAATATAGTAGACTGCATTGTAACACTTGCAGTAATAACAGTACTGAACTTTAAAAATGATCACTTAACACTAAGTCACATGCACACATTTTTTATTTTTTATTTTTTTATAGCTTCATTCTTTTACAACTAGAGGTGCCAGTATCACTTCTTTTAAGCTTTGAACCTTCCATGGCAAGGCAGAAGGCAAAAGGAGAGCACTGCTCAGCACTTGATGACAGTAAGAATGGCACAACTACCATCTCCAAAAGCAAGCAGCAGACTGGTGCCACGTGTCCGCCTGTCGTCATTTGTTCCCCTACCTCCGCATTTCGGCCTACTTACATGCGTGGTCTCGACCTGAGTTCGTCTAACCGAAGATTCCGTCTTCTAAAAGTTCGACTTGTGAGGGGTTTACTGTACTTTTGCGGAAATTTTTTACCAAATGGGCACAGCGATTCCAGCTACTGTACATCCTTATAAACTCACGATCTGAGGGAAAGTAATTTTGGTACATATACAACACAGGTAGTTAAGTCTTGAATTTTGAAAAAAAAAAAAAAAAAATGGGCGGTATTTAAAGAAGCCACCAGTCTGCTCATGGCAGCCCATAGAAGACTGGATGTAATGATTACTGATGATCTTACTGGTGGGACTTGTCAGTGCATCAAACATTCAAATCTATAGGAAACCTAACAATCCAGCCTAACGTAACTCGTCCTAACCTAACTTTCCCTATCTCTCTCTCTTTTTTTTTTTTTTAATGTGTCCGAATCTGGGCATAGGCTTTACAGCCTGCTATCAAGGCCCAGCAGTCCTCCTATATACCATACACCCCCAAATCCCCTTAATTTTAACCACCTGGGATTGTCACTTAACCCTGGAATACCTATCAGGCCATATCCCAGTCTAAGTTTTAACTAAGCCTAAGCTAACCTATCCTAACATATTCTAATTTAATCTATCCTAACTTAATGAGCTAAAATTATTCAAACCTAATACATCAGAGGAGAATTTGATATTGTGTCAAGTGTAAGATGCGCATTTGGAGTTTGGCATCAAGTCCTGCGCTTGATAATAAATTCACCAGTGTGACGGTACATGTGAGACTGTATAAACAAGCCTTTACGTATTTCGCAGGTAAAATTTAAAAAATGCCATGACTATGGTAACAAGTAACCTGTGAATGACTGATTTCAAAAGGAGATAAGGAAAGGCCGTGCCCATTTGGCGAAGGATTAATATTTTTTTCTATGATTTTCAGCTAAATCAACTGTTAACAACACTGTCATACTGTATTATACTGCTGGTGAGACACTCAAACAGCATTAGGTGGGTAATACTGAAGTAGAGATAAGAGTGTATTACTGACTTTTAAAACTGAAGAAGGCCAACTCTGGAATGATATAAACTCCTCTCTCTAGCTTGTGTTTTCTACACCATCCACATAATACATTACTGTATTACATAACCATCATATTTCTGGACTACACTACATACACACCAGATGAATATAAAATTATTTGGAAGTTCAGTATGTAACCACTATCATGTGTAAAAAAAAAAAAAAAGTAAACAATGCAGTGAACAAAAAAAAATAAACTTTCTGTCAATCACTATTATACAGCTTTCTCATTAAAAAAAAAAAAATGAAAGACAACCAGAGCATATACCCTAGCTATTAAGATGAAAAACAATAACAACAATTGTACCAATACTCACATTTAAATCACTACAGGTAACAGTACACTATCAGATTTCACAAGATTGTTTTAGTGCTATCAATTTACTATGACATGGAACAGCAGCACAACTATAAAAGCATACAGTACAGAACAGATTTGGTTATCTACAGCACTGACAAGTCTGGATTAAAGTAACAGTAGAACTGGACAGCACTGAGAAGCTTGATCATCATAACACAGATTTTGAAACCAACCACCACCAGTATGACTTTAAGGGGCATATATTAGGTGGCACAAGGGGCTTCATTGCACTGCTTCCTCAGCAATTTATTTTGCACATCACAGCTTGACATTCTCTTCTACACTGCTTACATAATTTCAATAATCACGCAGTTTGTAGCAAAATCATACAAGAGGATATTAGAGCCATGTGTAGAATAAATTACCCAAGAGCCAACAAGTCCTCAATTTCTGAGTCATTTGTGAGTCTCCACAAAAATAATATATGTCTGCCTCCTCTACTTCACTGCTGAATGCTCTGTAATGTAGCATGCAAGCCAACTACTGTATATACAAGACCAACAGTCGCAACTGTTCCATAAATGACCAACAGAAAAAGAGGCCCTCCACATACAGTGTACCTTCAACTTTTGTGTTTAGAATATATCTGGCAATCATCATCATGACCATCCTAACTTAATTTCTGCAATCTCAACTGGCTGGGTAGGATATGGAAATAGGGAAATAAAAATGCAAAAGAAGTTATTTACAAAATGATGGTGAAGTTGGCCATAAATTCAATCATTCATCATTCATGCAATCAAAATTCTCAGCTCCTCATGGGTGACACCATGGTCGGGAAAAGAAAAATTCATAGGCATTAACTCCTTCCCAGTGGAAAAAGCAGTTACGTATTGTTCACTTAAATGAACATGGGGCTGAGAACACTGGAGAGTTAACAGCATTTAATAAACAGATGAAGGCATTAATGCCAATCAGTTCTGATACAGTACAGAAAGTGCCTACAACTTTGCAATATAAGCCTACAACTTTGCAATATAAACTATCATAAAACCAGGACATACTATGGCCATACAATCACCTTCTTAACCCAATATCAATGACCATTTGAAGTATAGGATCCATTACATCAACAAGAGGAGTATATCTCAATATTCCTTCTCAAGCAAATTCTGCCCTGGCTGGTGCACATTGGTTTTTCATTAAGGCTCACACTACAAGATTATGCTTGACTGAGAAAAATCTTTGCAGTCAGAGGCTTCCAAAATCATCTTCAATACAGTACAGTACTGTGCTTCTTTTTCTGCCACTGGTACACCAGTAAACTATTAACACTCACCCTAGATGATTTTGTTTATCAACAGAAATTCCAACAGTTAACAGGTTAATTCTATTTCTGGAAAAAAGCACCTACAAAATGAGTTGAAGTGTGTAACTGAATTAAAACAACCACCAGAAGAAGGGAGAAAAAAAAAAAGTACTTGTCAGTTTATGAACTTTTTAGCACCTGTTCCTTTTCAGTTTATTTCTGCATTTGGTGCATTAATACTCTGTTATTTCATTTACGTGAAGTACTTGTATGTCAATATTGAGAAGACAAACGATATAAACTAAAGTATCAAGGCGTAATGTGCAAAATACATAACTGAAGTCAGAGGTGTTAGAAAGCCTCCACAACTGATGAATTACAGTCCCTAGTCTGACTGAAACAAATATTGCCTGACTCCATTTTGTTCATACAGTCACAGAGAAGAAACCAACAAAATAAATACTGTACTGTAAATAGATCGACTAGCAATGGACGAAAGCAGTATAAATACTGTACATGAAATTCTTTAACACAACAGGGGACTGAGAAGTGAATAGTTGCTGTAAAATAATAGTTCCTTTAATTACTGTTAGGCTGACTGTATCGAAATGAATCTGCAAAACATACAATAAACCAAAACACAACTTAAATTGCCTCCTCACATCATACGGCAATTCTTATTTCTAAAATAAGTCTTACTGTATTCTGAAATAAAGTTTGCAAGCAGGGGAATGTTTCACAGACAAACATATTAGCACATTTTAAGCTATGAACAAACCTGCTTTTATGAGAAATTTGCTAAACTTCATTACCCCTCAGAAAACTAATACTGACAGCATGAATAACGGAGCAGTAAAAACTCGGTACAATACAGTATACAGTAATTGGACTTCTGCTTTCCCAAAATCAGACATCTTTATCACTCACCTTTTCTAGATGCATTATGTGATTTCACTCAGGTTATCAACTGAAATAAATTCCAGTAGTCAAAGTGTTGAAAACTGTCTCAAGCATTGTTTGTAACACTAATTTTCATCACCTGACTTAAACAGTCTAAATACAGTCTGAATCAAGTACTGTACAGTGCATTTGCCTATGATTTGACATTTTGGTCCCCACTAAGTGTTGCATTCTGGAAATTTTGTGGTATAGACACAATACAGCTTATGAGAAAAAAGGAACTTGGTCCAAACTTACCCCACTGTCATCACCAATGATCCCCCTAAGCTGCTCTAACCTCACAAAATTAAAGGAGAGGAGTACAATGGAGTACAGATGAGTATAAGGGAAAGAAAACAGAATGAGATCTAATGGTCCTCTTGAGGTTCTTTGTTGCAGTGGAAGAATATAGTTTTGATATCTAATTCTGTGAGTTGAAAATAAGGACAGTAAAGTAAGAAAGCTTCCCTCCATCCATCTAACTGCTCAGATCGCAGCTGGCAGGAAAAAGTGAGAACAACCACCATATAAGACAGAAAACTGCCCTGGAAATTTCATTGGAAAGGTTGAAAACAGCAACTACAATCTACACTTTCTTAAACTGTAAGGGAAGACTGTAGCACCAGTCGAGCAGGGCAGTACTCCCAAGGTGGATGGAAAGCTGATGACGGGGAGAGCTGGAGCTCCTGTTTCATCAGCCCTCAGGACTAGTTCCTGACTATCCCCCTTTGCTGAACTTTTTCAGTGTTTCAGTTACACGGAGAGTAGGCCAGCATGCTCTCCAATACAAGTTTCTCTAACTGTCTACACCATTCTACATGCACAGCACACACTACACTACCTTTTCAAAATTAAAGAAAAATGGAGTTTTTTGGCCGTGCCTCGGAGTCCCCAGGGGGGAGGGACCATAAATGCCCCCACCATCCGCCCCTCTCCCGGTGATGACTCAGCATGCCTGGAACCACTGTCTGACTCACTTCTTCATTTCAGCAACCTTTGCGGCCTTTCTTCTTTCTTTCTGTGGAATACCACCTCTCCTCCTCTAAACCTCACCTTCTCTTCTTAACAGAGACTCAGCTGTCTGAGGCAACTGACAGCAAAATCTTTTCTGTATCCTCCTACTTTCTCTATACTCATTTCAAAGCCAAAGGTGGCTGTTGTGTATATGTACGCAACAGCCTGTCTTGCTCTAGTGTTCCTGAACTTGATTCTTCTGAATTATCTACTCTCTGGCTTCAGCTCTCCTGTCATTCTCTGACTAAATATATCTGCGCTGTTTACTTATCGCCTAATTCTACTGAGTATCAAAAATTCTTCGACTATCTTACTTCTACGATGGAACACATTCTATCCATTTCTCCTTTCTCTGAAATCTCCATTCTAGGAGACTTCAGTGTTCACCACCACCTTTGGCTCTCCTCTCCTTGCACTGATCCACCTGGTGAACAATCCAACACCTTTTCTATCCTTAATGACCTCGAGCAGCTTGTACAGCACCCTACCCGTATCCCTGATTGCCTTGGAAAGAGCTCCAACATACTTGACCTCTTCCATACAACTAATCCTTCTGTTTACACTGTTAATCTTTTCTCTCCGTCGGGCTCCTCCGATCATAACCTTATTACCTTAACCTGTCCTATTGCTCCGGTGTGGCCTGTGGACCCTCCAAAGAAATGTTGTCTGTGGCACTTTGGAACTGCGGATTGGGAGGCCCTCAGGCAGTACTTCTTTGATTTTCCCTGGAATGATTATTGCTTCCATGGTCGGGAGCCATCTGCGTGTGCCTTACGCATTACGCAGGTTATTCTCTCGGGCATGGAAGCATACATTCCTTTCTCATATCCTTTGTCCAATGCAAGAAAGCCTTGGTTTAATCGTGCTTGTTCTAATGCTGTCCATAACAAAGAAAGGGCCCATAAAAGGTACCGGAACCAACCCACTCCTGAATCACAACTTTCTTATGTTTCTGCCCGGAATCGTGCTAAGTCTGTTCTTCACTCTTGTTTCGTTCGTTTCATTTTTGAAGGCTCCAACATGCTTGCATGTGTTGGCCTTGGTCAACTAATGGCGGCTCTCCATGCTGCTCAATCTTTGGCAGCCTCCCTGTTCAGTCCTTTAACCTTAGGTCACAGTTAATGACCTCTTCCATATCTTTCTCGGTCTACCCCTCCCCCAATATTAACACTTCTCACCCTCTGCACCCAATTATCATCCCCCATCCTCTCCACATATCCAAACCACCTCAGCCTACCTCTACTCATCACAACAAAAATACACTCCAGTCCCATCCTACCTCTCTACTCTTCCATCGTAAACCCAGCCCCCCCAGGCCTTGCATGCAGGGACGCACTGCACATCCACTTAATCATTGCCATTTCTGTACGTTTAAGCCTGCGAATATCCTCTTCCTTTACTGCCCAGGTCTCACTACCATACAGCATCACACTCCTAACACATGCCGCATACAAAGACCCCTTATCACGTAATGAGAGTCCTCTCAATGTCAGGAGAGGCAACAGCTCCCTGAACTTCTTACAATCACTTCTCACCCTAGCAACCGAGCTAACTCCAGCCCCACCTCCAGCACATAACATGTCTCCCAAATTTTTTATTTATTTATTTATTTATTTTTATGCAAGGAAGAAGGAACCAAAGGCTGTGGCCCCGCGAAACTGTTCCCTCTAAGAACAAACAAAAACAATACAAAAAGAGAGCCAAATTCAAGATCCATTGTTCATTTCGAGATGCATGGACACACTGCGTTTGAAGGACTGGAGATCATAGGAAGTAGGAAATACAGACAGAGGAAGACAGTTCCAGAACTGACCAGTTATATAAATGAAGGACTGGGAATAACGGTTAACTCTTGCATTAGAGAGCTGGACAGAAAAGGGATGAGAAGTTGTTGCTATACGGGTGCTACGTGCCCGTCGTAGAGGTGGAGGGATGCAAGCAGACAGTTCAGAGGAACAGTAGCCATTGAAGTAGCGATAGAAAAGAGATAAAGATGCAACAGTGCGGCGAAGAGACAGAGGCTGAAGAGAGCCAGTAAGAAGAGGAGAGTTAATGGGACGAAAAGCCTTTGACTCCACCCTATTGAGAAGGGCTGCATGTGGGGAGCCTCCCCACACATGAGAGTTGTACTCTAAACGAGCGAATAAAACCTGTGAACAAAGTCAACAACTGTGCAGGGGTAAAGAAGGTTCGGAGTCGACTTAGCACACCTAATCTCTTGGAAGCAAATTTCACAAGAGATGTAATATGTTCTTTCCAAGATAAATCCCTAGTGAATGAAACCCCAAGCATGTTGAAGGATGATGCAGGAGTGAGCTGTACATAATTAAACATCAAAACTCTTCCACACACTCAAGAGACTCACCAGCAAGTTCAATCCTTTCACGACTAATAATCTTCACCTGCTCTCCCCGACATGCCGCACACATAAAATCAGCATTATCTCGCAGTCTACCTCTAATACCACTACATCTCTTGTGCACCCATTTATCACAAACACTGTGCAAGATGGAATTACTTCCCACACCTTTGTGGCAAACTGCATATGGCCACTCTCCCTCTCCTCTGATTGTTCCACCACCAACCCTAGATATCATCACTTTTGTATTAACTGCATTTACCCTTAAGCCCATGTGCCCCATACCATCTCTCCACTTCTTAAATCTTTCCTCCGCCTCCTTTTCATTCTCTGCAATCAACACCAAATCATCAGCATACATCTCCCACGGGAATCCATCTCTGAAGTCACGTGAGAGGGCTTCAAGCACCATGATAAACAACAAGGGACTCAAAACTGACCCCTGATGCACACCAACACTCACAGAAAATTCATCACTCAAAACTCCATTCACTCTTACCTGGTGCGAGCACCCACGTACATGGCCATAACCACCCTAACCAGCCACTCCTCCAACCCTAGCTTTCTCATTGCCCACTTCAACACATCTCTAGGGACTCTGTCAAAGGCCTTTCCAAATCAACAAAAACAAAATACAATTCCCTTTTCTTTCCAATATATTTTTCCTGAAGCTGTCGAACAATGAATATGGCATCAGTGGTCCCCATGCCTGGCATAAACCCAAACTGCATCTCATCAATATTCACTCTTTCTCTAATCATACGTTCTTGAACTTTCTCCATTACTTTCACTATCTGATCTAAAAGCTTTATACCTCTGTAATTTCCCCTTTCCAAGGCATCACCCTTCCCTTTGTACACATTTACAATTACACTCTTCATCCAATCATCTGGGGCAACACACTCATATATAATCATATTTATCAGGTCAGTGACTAACCTAACCCCAGTATCTCCTGAGGCCTTCAACATTTCGGCAGTCAACCCAGACACACCTGCCACCTTCCCCACCCGCATCCTGCCTATTGCCTCACTCACAGTAGCATCGTCAATCAAAGGCCAAGGGCCAAACACTGGATCTGCTGGCTTCAAACCTTCCTTATCGCAGTCAAACTCCTCATTCAACAACCGGCTATAAAGCTCTCTCCATGCATCTTTTATATCCCCACTGTTCACCACTACCCTTCCTTCATCATTCTTCACACACTGCTCACCTACAATATCCTGATTATCCCTCTTCACCTGATTTGCCACCCTAAAAATTGTATTTTTCCTTTCCCCATGATTTAGATTATTAAGTAAAAGTCTCTGTGACTCAGACTTCGCCCTGTATACCTCTCTTCTAGCCCTGTGCTTGGCAGCCAAGTACTCCTCCCTGTTACCACCCTTCTTCCATTCCCGGAAAAGCCTTCTTTTCTCCTTAACTGCGGTTTCTATACCCTCATCCCACCACCAAGTTACTTTATGTCTTGGTAGGCCTCTTGTCCAACCGTATATTGCATCGGTAACTCTCAAGAGGTTGTTCTTAAGGGCTCTATACTGTTCATTAATGCCTCGATCTATGGCTCAATGTTCAGCCACCACTCTCCTCATCTCACTGTAAAAGGCATCCCTTACGGATTGGTTTCCCAGCTTCCATAGTTTCCTCCTAGGTACATATGTCCTCCTCCTCATCACTCATTCTTTAAGCACAATGTCAAAAATCAACAGTTTGTGCTGCTGCACACACTCCTCACTTCCTATAACTTTAACATCCCTCACTAACCTCCTATCAATCCTCCTGACCAGAAAATAATCTACATGACTGCTATTTCCCCCAGACTCGTACATAATCAACCGACTCATTTTTTCTAAAATGTGTGTTACACACAATCATGTCCACAGCCTCCCCAAACTCGAGCATTCTTTCCCCTTCCGCATTCCTCACACCATATGCACATCCCCCATGGACTCCTTCATAACCTTGAGCTGCTTCACCCACATGAACATTTAAATCACCTCCCAGAACCACTACCTCATCATCGCCCATACCACCTACTACACGTATTAAATCATCCCAAAATCTATCTTTCTCTGCATCATCCAAACCTGCCTGTGGAGCATATGCTGATATAATTGCAATCATTTCCTACCGATCAATATTTTCACCACTAATATCCTATCACTTACTCTCATAACATTCATAACATATTCCACCCATTTCTCCACAACCAACACACCCACACTCCCATATCCGTCAGTTCCCCCCTGCCAAAACAACTTATAGTAGCAATCCTTCCCAACAATCTTTCTGGCTGATCCACCCCTGTTCCGGACTTCCTGCAAACATGCCACATCCACCCATCTCCTACTGAATGCCTCAACGACTTCTTCCGCTCTTCTTCTCAAACTTTCCACATTCCACAAACCCACTCTGAACCCCCTGGGTGATTTACTGTCCTCAGGCTTGCTTTGATTCTTATATTTGTAAGTCATAGTCGGTAAGATAAAGGGGAGGGTAAACATTCCACAGGCCCCACCCATTGCACAGTCCTAGGTCCAGGCAATGGATCTGGGACTCCTAGCCCACCAGCTTACCAGTGGCTCTGTTAAAAATAATTTCATCCACACTAAATGTTCTCAATTCTCCAACTCGAATTCTTCCCACTCCTTCTGGCACCTTGCCAAAACCATCTTTACCTCATCATCCTTCCCTCCTCTTTTCTGCTCTGATGGCTCAGTAGCTATTTCTTATACTGATAAAGCAGATCTCTTTGCTCAGACTTTCTCCTCCAATTCCACCTTAGATGATTCCGGTGCTGTTCCTCCATCACTTCCCCCCTCTGACTTCCTCATGGCTGATATTAAAATTTCTTCAGCTGATGTATTTTCTGCCATCACAGGCCTCAATACTAACAAGGCATATGGGCCTGATGGAGTCCCTCCTGTTGTCCTCAAGAACTGTGCTTCTGTGCTTACACCCTGCCTAGGTAAACTCTTTCATCTTTATCTGTCAACTTGTACCTTTACTTCTTGCTGGAAGTTTGCTCTCATTCAGCCAGTCCCAAAGAAGGGTGACCATTCTCAACCCTCTAACTATCGCCTAATTGCTTTAACATCATGTGTCTCAAAAGTCTGCGAGTCTCTTGTTAACAGAAATACAGTATCTTAGAGCATCTTTCCTATCATAACCGTCTTTCTGATCGTCAGTATGGGTTCCGTCAGGGATGCTCCACTCGTGATCTTCTCACCTACCTTTCAGGCTCCTGGTCATCCTTCTTTCGGGACTTTGGCGAAAGCTTTGCCATTGAACTTGACATCTCAAAGGCTTTCGATCGAGTCTGGCTAATTTTCAAACTGCCCTCTTACGGTTTCTATCCTTCTATCTGTTCCTTCATCTCTAGCTTCCTTTCTGGTCGTTCTATAGCCGCTGTTGTAGACGGCCATCGTTCTTCTATTAGATCTATTAACAGTGGTGTTCCTCAGGGCTCTGTCCTACTGTACCACCAACTCTCTTCCTTTTATTCATCAATGATCTTCTAAGCCGTACATCTAACCCTATCCACTCGTATGCTGATGATTCCACCCTTCACCTTTCCATTCGGTTCATGCAATGTCCATCTCAGCAATTACTTCAACAAACAAGGGATGAGGCTATGGCACACCTAATGTCTGACTTGGCTCGTATCTCTGACTGGGGTAAAATTAATTTTGTTGTTTTTAATGCATCAAAGACTCAGTTCTTACACCTATCAACCTGACAAAATCTTCCACAGGAGTGCCCACTAATGTTTAATAATGTTCAGCTCAATCCTGCATCATTTTTGAACATGCTTGGGGTTTCATTCACACAGGATTTATCTTGGAAAGAACATACTACATCTCTTGTGAAATCTGCTTCCAAGAGATCAGGTGTGCTAAACAGACTCCGAACCTTCTTTAACCCTGCGCAGTTGTTGACTTTATACACGTGTTTTATTTGCCCCTGTTTAGGGTACAACTCTCATGTGTGGGGAGGCTCCCCACACACAGCTCTTCTCAATATGGTGGAGTCAAAGGCTTTTCGTCTCATTAACTCTCCTCCTCTTACTGGCTCCCTTCAACTTCTGTCTCTTTGCCGCACTGTTGCATCTTTATATTTTTTCTATCACTACTTCAATGGCCACTGTTCCTCTGAACTGTCTGCTTTCATCCCTCCACCTCTACAACGGGCACATAGCACCCGTCTAGCAACAACCTGTCATTCCTTTTCTGTCCAACTCTCTAATGCAAGAGTTAACTGTTACTCCCAGTCCTTCATTAATGTAACTGGTCAGCTCTGGAACTATCTTCCTCTGTCTGTATTTCCTATTTCCTATGATCTCCAGTCTTTCAAACGCAGTGTGTCCAGGCATCTTGAACTGAACGGATCTTGAATTTGGCTCTCATTTGTATTGTTTTTGTCTTTTTCTTGGAAGGAACAGTTTTGCAAGCCCATGGCCTTTGGTTCCTTCTTCCTTGCATAAAAAACAAACAAACAATAATATCATAAGAAAGAAAGAAGAGAGTGAGGGAGGTCAAGACAGAGAGAGGAAGAGAGGTAAGGAGTATCAGTGGTGCTACTGCCTAAAATGGGACTCACATTTTCAATTTTCTATTTATCTTTCTGGGCGACAGAAGATGGAAAGAGAAGGGTACAACAGCAAGGAGATACAAGTGATGGGAAATAAGTAACAGAGGGAGGAAAGCATGGGAAGAGGAAAGGAGAAAGAGAGAGAGGAAGAGAAGTGACAGAAAAAAAGATGAAGAAGGAAGGAGAAAGGGAGAGATCAACAAGGGTGCTGCCACCAGCAAAGCTAAGGAAACAAAAATTAACCCTTATGCCACATGTACAATAAGGGTCACACTTGGATAAAATGAAATGAATGCAATGGAGGGGAGAAAGATGCCTGGGAAGACTAGGGCAGAGACTGGTAACTCATGCTAGGCACAAAAAAAAAAAAAAAAAAAAAAAAAAAAAAAAGGTTACGCAATGGTTGACAATGCCATATTTGGGGCTCACATTCTGGACTATGCAAATTCGTGTTTTACAAATTTTTTAGACCTGATAAACAACTAATCATATTATATATGGATCACTTAGTGGAAATATGCATTATAGGCAAGTATGCCATACGAGTAAGTCCGTGGAAGCAGAAGGGTTCCCTACGACCTACTCTGATATAACCAAAAAATATATGAAAAAAGAAAATATACGAATAATAATAACTGTAATACCTTTACTTTTTACCAGGCTTCATTAGCACACACCATTCAGCCACCATTATTTAATACTTTACTGTATTCTTTGTATATTTACTTGGTAGTGTCAGACTCATGACTCAGTAGGTTTCATTAGAATTTCCAAGATAGAGATAGTCCTTGCTATAAATCAATGATTTATTTAAAAATAACAACTTTTTTTTCAATATAATCAGCACTGTAAACTGGTGGAATTTACAGACCAGCTTTATAGGTAGCACGTACTGTAACTTACCACAGATTCAAGAGGTAGGCAGTGGTGACTATCATTCACTCACTTGATGAAGTGTTGCCTATTTTTTCCTTCAAATTACGATGGATGAGTTAAGAGTTAGGATGGGAGTGGTGTGTATTGGTGTTGTGATGAGTTAAGGTAGATTGAGATGGTTGTTGTTCTGTTTCTACATCTACTCTCCTCGCCTTCTATACCTCTCTTTCCTTCCTTTCACTCTTTATCACTCTCCTTTTCACTTCAGGTAGCTCTACACTATGTGACAAGTCTAATGGTTTTCTGTAATCCAGGAAACCATATACAATTCTGGGTGGTAACCATATAACCTTGGATCATGGGGTGAAGTGGAGCCTAATGTGGTGCCACTGCTAACTAGGCAGCATCCATCCAAAAGCCTAACCTCTACACTTTTCCCTGCGCATCGCTGTGGCGAGAAGCTGTCAACCACAGGGAAACATTGGTTCATGGCATGAGATGGCCCTGCAAGGGTAGTTACTTGCCTGCAGTTGGTAGATCTATTTGGCCTGACAGACTGGGGCTGATCAACAACAATTAGTGGGGAAAAAAAAAAATGATGTATTTTAAGAACTAACTGTACAGTGTACACTGCATCATTGTAGGGTATATTCTAAAAAATTCCAATATAATGGAGTATAAGCTCACTTATATAAAATTTTTGCATTAATCAGACTGCACCTTTCCCCAGTTGGTCCAATATAATGAGGTTTTATTGTACTGTACTACTGTTAAAAAAAAAAAAAAAACAGTATTAGGCCCCTACTTTCCATGACACTAAATCTGGTAATAATGAGTAACTACAAATTCTGGCTTAAAATTATGTGAAATAATAAATGCAATACAACATAGAAACAATTACTGAAAAGAGAATGAACACTACTGCACAGTATTTCAAAGTTCTTCATCCTGTATTTCAAAATTTTAAGCACTGCAGGAGTACCAATACTTTTTTGGTGACTGTACTGTTGCAATGATGTTAAAATTATAAACCTGTATGCAGTTACATTGAAAAGTAAGATATCTGGACAATTCCCATGGAAGCCAAAACCTATAACGTACTACAAACCAGACTCTGTACTGTACCACAATGAGAATCTATATATTTAATGTTACAATTAATACTGCACATAAATTATACTGAAAAGGGAATATGAAAAAAATCTGGTGGGTAGTTCTTGACTCTATGCTTAAAGATGAAGGTGACAATGGGTAGTGTTCCAGATGAGTTTGGAGGTTCTTTAGAAACTTTAGCTAAACAGCTTATTTCTGTGTATTATCTTAATATTCTCTCATGCGATATTCTGCAAATTATGCTGATACAGTATCAATCCTTTCAATCTGGTGACCCACCCTATCGGTTTATTCNTGATATTTCCTGATGATTTTATTAAGATCTGTGGAGAGAAGGCTATACCTAACCACTCCAGTTTGGTAAGTCTTCCCAAAGCTGAGTAACACAATCTGGATATAGCAAAGATTTATATTAAAAAAAAATAATAATAATTTTACATTTAAATACAGTATCAAGGTGTTATATGTAAAATAAACAGCTAAGTGAAGTGTAAGTGTCAAAAAGTCTTAGACTAATGAGAATACAACCCAACATACCACGTGGAAGTCTGAGGTGATGCTGAAGGACACAGGCATTCCTAACAGATCTTACACAGCCATTTCAGGCTGCAAAAAACATTAATTAATAGATTTTTCCTACCATCTGTGGGTTTTAATCAGCTTAAGAGTGGCACCCTGTCCTCCAAAAAGATTAAAAGCAACCTCCAGTAACCATTTTTAAGATGTGGGAAATCTAAACTATTTTATTCCTGTTGCAGAGTACCTTATTTAGTTTCAGAGTGACCTCCATCTATTTTCAAGGCTATAATGATCATTAATTAACCCTTAGGTTAACCTGCTGCTGTTATTAACTTGCTCTAAAGTCAGATATTACTATCTTTTGGTATGCTTATAATCCCTCAGTTCATATAGGGATGATTTTGGTTACATGATTCCACAAAGTTTCCAACTGCTGATATATTTTGGCAAGGTGGAATTCCGTTTCACAATTTCTGATACTCTAACTATCCGATCTCTAGTTTGGTCTTATCATTAATCTTGCACATACCAATCAATCTGGGGACATTTTTTTAAAAATTATTCTTGCTTCTTCCAGATGATTTTCTTCAATTTAGGGAAAGCCTCTCATTATTATTGGTGTTAATGAAGGCTATATCTAACTCCTGTCTAAAAAGCACCTTCTGCACTAGTTATAATCGTGCAGAGGTACCATGAATAATAAATATACATCAGATGTCATCATATTCAAGGGATTACTGTACAATTTCTGAGTAACAGTAATGGCCAGTCACAAAAATGTAAAAAATGTAAAATATTGGAAATGGATAAATGTACCAAGGGGCCTCACTGAATTATATGATGGGTAATGAACCAGTCACAAAAGCGAGCGAAGAGAAAGATTTGGGAGTGATGATCCAGGATAGTTTGTCACCTGAAAAACACATTAACAAAATAGAGAGACGTACAATCTCTTGACTAACATAAGATTGGCATTTCATTACATGGATGAGGAGATGATGAAAAAATTGACAGTGGCCATGATCTGCCCTAGGTTGGAATATGCAGCAATAGTGTGGTCCCCACACAAAATGAAAGATATAAACAAGATCGAGAGAATACAAAGAACAGAAACCATGATGGTCCCTAGCCTGGCAGATCTGTCGTACAGAGAGAGGCTGGAAAAGCTGGATCTGCCTTCCTTAGAAGAAAAGAGAGAGAGGGGTGACATGATTGCTGTGTTCAGGGTCATGATGGGAGTTGATAAAATTGATAGAAAAGATCTGTTTGTATGGGATGGGAGAGTACCAAGAGGACACGGAATGAAACTGAAAAAGCCAAGTTGCTTGAAGGATATCGAGAAATATAATTTTTCACATAGATGCATAGACCTGTGGAAAAGCCTGGACGAAGAGATCATCCTGTCGAAAAACTTAAATGAGTTCAAAGCAAAATTTGACTTAATGAGAAAAAGAGACGGGACCCCACGAGCATAGCTCATTTCCTGTATATCACAACAAGGTAAATATAACTATAGTCGCGATGCGCGACTCTGAGGTTGTTATTATCGTGCCCTGGCAACCTACCTTTCAAAAGTGCATCTGTTTTTGTGTATAATATGGGACACATGCGATTCGTGTATTATATGATCGTTTATAATAATATTCATGTATAATATATTCGTGCATAATAATATGATTCGTGTATAATAATATTCGTGTATAATATATTCATGCATGATAATATGATTCGTGTATAATATGATACGAAATCGGACGCACTTTTGAATGGCAGGTTGCCAGGGTACGATAATGACAACCTCAGAGTCGTGCGCCGCGACTATGGGTAAATACACATGACACCCTTCAAGGTGTACATACCCAAGGTTAGGATACAACAGTTAAATACTTTTTTGGAAAAGAAAATCTGCCTACTCCTCTTGATGGTGCTATACACTTGAGAATTTTCCAGTTACCTTTTGTAAATCATACTTAACCCGTACGCTCCTGCTGTCAGCATGGTGCTGACAGTACAAAACATCTCAATTAATCCCACCAACGTGATGGTGCTGACAGCTAAATCTGAGCACTGTAGCCCATCTCAAATTGCTTCAATCTAGCTAATTTTTTGCTAAGGAGTAGCTTAACGTACTGGCAATACTGTGCACAAGCACTTGCAGCAATGACTTTGGTTCTGTGTGTGTGGGTAACATCAGTGTGCTACTGTCCGTCATAGCAGCAGAATGTCGCAAAAATCACACCATTTTTCCGCCTCACTGGGCTGGAGGAGGCTGTTGAAATATTCACATGGACCCTTCTGTCCCATCATTTAGTGATTCTTCAGAAGAGGAAGACATGGATGACTCTTCTGAGGAGGAATAAAAGCCAAAGGAGGAAGATAGTGAGAGCGGGGAATCCCCCAATCTCCTCCTCCGTTCTCTCTCATCCCGCCCAGCTGGGTGGGAAAACATCACTTGCAGCTTGGGAAACTGGGCTCAAAACACGATGGATTGCCATCCTGCTCTAATTCCTCCTATGTGGAGTACTTTTTTTTTGCTTTTCCTTGATTTCTATGTCCTTTTGGATTGTATTATGCAATAAAAAAAATTCCGTTTCTGGTCCGGGATTGGGTGGGCATAAAATTGCCAATATGCCTGGGATGGTACGGGTTAAATGCAATGGCTAGGGTCCCACTCCAAGTAGAGCAGTCTATTCACCAGACCACGACTTTCATTATTTTACAGAAACACATTCTAAGCAATAAATAAGAAATGCTTGTAATCTGAAGAAGGGAGTAAATATGAAGTTGCAGGCAGGATGAACACATGACTCTGAAAGAAGGAGCAGTAAGGATCATATTTACATAAGCTAAGACTGGTTTACAGCACCATATCCTTAGCAATTTTGGGGGGCATCTAGCATGTTAATACCTTGCTATACAGAACTCTTTATGCAATCTGTACTGGTATCAAACACCCATAAATAACATACAAGAAAATTTAACATCATCAGCATCATTATCTTACTTTCTACTAAAAAATGGAGTGAGTAGTACTAAAAGCATGAGTCTTTAAAATCTGCAAAACTTGTTACTACATGCTAATTGACTGCTAAGGATGACATGCAACAAAGCCTCCTAAGGCTCAGAAAATGCATTCTTATCCCTTTGGAGAACAAAAAAAAAGCTACTTAGAAATTTTATCCTGGTTGCTGCTAGATCATTTCAATCATCTGGGAAAGCCTGAGTCCTGTTGAGGGTTGTGACCTGAAGATGACTGATAGTGAGGTAGATGTAGGGTTGTAAGTAAAGTAATGCAGGTGGGAGAGAGAAATACTGATAATGTATAAAAGTTGATAAGTACAGATAACAAAGTAAAATGAAACAAATGCATCATGTGGAATGACTAAAAGGCTGAATCAAATGATGTGGAAGTACTTAAAAAAAAAATTATGTGAAGTTGAATCAAAGACATACAAACTATGATATTATGGGATGTTAAAATTAAAAAAAAATTATAGAATAGCATATTAAAATATTTAAACCTCTCTGGTTAAACACTACACTGGTTCTGATCAACAATTATGTTATGTAACAGAAAAATGTAATATTCACCATTGCTTCACTGCCTTCATAAACATAAAAATACACCTAAAGTAAAAGATTTGCCTGACATAAGGCTTCAATAATACAAAATCCTTATGCACTTCTTCTACTGTTTTCACATGTAATTATTCCCCTGTGTACTATCTACCTCAAGTAATATTTAACAAAGAACAAATCTCAATAAGAACTCAGGTTGAAAGTCACTATCACATAAATTGCATTTAAACATATGGCATTATTTATGAGGCAAGTTGTGAACCTTCAATTCACATTCACATTCCTGTCAACCATTCAGTAAAAAGGAATGACACACTCAGATATAAAGTATACCTAAAGTGCTTACATGGGAAGGATAACACCCTCTTCGAAGCACACACAACTCTTATATTTACTAATCTAATCCCCTCCACTCTAAATACAAACACATAACTTGTTATAAAAAGTTTGTAAAGGTTTTGCAAACAGTCTACTGCACTAATGCTCATGGAAGAGGGCTGAAACAGATGCCATCTCCATGATTAGAGTGGAACAACATCTAAGCCAACTCTATATGTATTTGTTTATATATATATATATATATATACAGAGTAGGCGCGGAAAGTATTGACTTTTTTTGCCGACATCATTCTTTTTCGCGTTAAGTGAAGTAGGGTCAATACTACCCTCCCCTGTGATGCGAAATGAGCTGACGCTTTTTCAACGGGAGCTGGCAACCCTGCTTGATAGGTTTGGCACCACAGGAGCAGGCTCAGTAATGTTTGGGCAGCCACAGGAGGAGGATTGTCTCTGTGTGTGATGCACCACGAGGGCATGTTTTGACTCAAATAACACAGTTATTTGGTTACCTACCACATTCTCATCATGCCTAAAGTAACCACAAGCAAGGACAAACGTGTGGAAGTGATTACTTTATACAAAGCTGGCCACAAACTCCCATTTATTGCAAATCAGATGGTGTTAGACTGAGGACAGTGCAGAGACTGGTGAAGCGGTTCAAGGACAGTGGGGAGGCCATTCCTCCCACTCCACTTCCCAAGCCTGGGAGACCTCGTAAGACAACCTTCAGGACCCGTCAGCTGATCTCAAGGCAAGTTAGCAAGGATCCAAGGCTAACAGCACGGGATTTAAAAGAAAAGAACCCACAGTTGCTGGCAGATGTGTCTGTCAGAAGTGTGCAGCAGCTGTTGCATGACGATCTGGGCTACAGGAGTTTTTGTGCTCGTAAAAAACCACTGCTAACTGCACTTCAGAAGAAAAAGAGAGTAAATTTTTGTAAGAAATATCTTGCCTGGAGTGAGGAGCAATGGAAAACTGTGCTTTGGAGTGATGAGTCAACATTTACTGTCACTGGTACCCCTTCATCACGAGTGTACCGCAAACCAGGCAGTGACCCCCTGGATCCTAAGTACACTTCCAAGTTTGTTAAATACCCAGCCTCACTCATGGCTTGGGGCTGCTTTACATATTATGGTGTTGGTAGGTTGGTAATTCTACCTGCAAATGAAAAAGTGAACCAGAACAATTATTTGGAGCTCTTATGTGATGTTTTAAGTGACTCTTTTGATAAAACCAAGGCAAGAGTATTTATGCAAGATTCTGCCCCTGCACATGTTGCAAAGTCAGTGAAACAGTGGCTAACAGACTGTGAGGTTCCCTTTATTCGAGATTGGCCCGGAAACAGCCCAGATATCAATCCCATTGAGAATTTATGGGCGCACATGAAGCGGCAGCTGCGTAGTATGGACACATCATCTTTGCCTAAACTTGAGGCTGCAG
>JAGKTI010000117.1:33253-55707 GCA_018397915.1 Birgus latro
CACAGAGATGGGGTTAACAAGAGGAAGCAGTCTCTAATCACAAAATTCATGAGAACCCCAAGAGACCCTGCCCCATCAACCAGCCGTCCTGTCACTCCTCCCCAACCAGCCAGCGATCCTAGCATCCCTAACCTTTTTGATTCTGATGGGCATGTGGAGAGGATGGAGAGTGAAAGATTGACGAGGAGAGTGTATGTGAGTGAGGTGGAGGGGGCGAGAGGGAGGGGGAGGCCGAGGATGAGATGGAGGGATGGAGTGGAGAGGTATATGAGAGAGGGGTGTGTGAGTTGGGAGCGTGGTAGTGAAATGGCAGGGGACAGAGTGACATGGAGGCGATTTGTTTGTGGCCACCCCATTCGGGATTGAGGCGTCTGGCAATAGGTAGATAGATAGATGACCTCAGTGACAATTCTGACTTCGAGGGATTCATGACAGAGGCAGAAAAAACACAGCAAGATGTGGAAATATCTGCCGACAGTGACAGTGATGACGTAGGCGTGTACGGGACTGGTGGCGGGGCGAGGCTCGGCTACTACTGGTGTGGTGTACGGGACTGGTGGGGGGTGAGGCTTGGCTACTGTGGCCCCACGAGGCCACAGTGGCCAAGCCTCGCCCCGCCACCAGTCCCGTACACCAAGCCAGTCTTCACATCAGAGTAAATGCATTTTTTTTTTAAATGTTTCTTACCTATGAAGTTTTCTTATTAATATTACTGTACAGTACATCAGTTCATGTTTGTTTCATTTATCATCGTAAAATTAAGAGGTAGAGTTGAGAGAAAGAGTGGGGAAAAAGTGCTTACCTTGGGGTGATGTCGATCAATTTGCCTTTATTTCATATACTGTAATTAATTGTTTGAATTTTGCGAATTTTGATTTTGCGAGGGTTTTTGTCGACCATATTCTCGCAAAATTGGAGGAAGGACTTATATATACATATACAGTAGTCCCTCATTCATCTGGACACAGTAGTCCCTCATTTATCCAAACACATTATCCGGACGTGTTCATTGTCCGGATGCTGAACCTGGGCTTTATTAAACCATTATCCGAATTTACTTGCCATTATTCGGACGTAAAAGTCCCCGAAGACTTCGGCCAGCCAGCCAACATGTTCAAACATTCTGGGCTGGCTCGAGTCGTAAGCAGGTAGTCCGTAACCCACAACCAGAGGTAAAACATCCGTCCATCCTTGTACTAAATGGTCAGAGTCATGCACTCATCCTATCACTCTCAATGAACCTCCAGCGCCGGAGTAATAAGACTGTAACCCACAAGTGGTGTCAAAACGTCCGTACACATTCCCCACCAAATGTCTAAAAGCATGCGGCCACGGGGGCTAAGCCTTTCCCAACCGCCACCTCCATCGAACACAGACCACAAGCCACGAGTACATGTTCGGTGACAGCGGCCATCCGCCTCTCTACTGAAGGCTGAAAGTCCCCTGATCATGGTGAGTTGTGTTGCCACATGGCCACTCAGTGTCTAACAGACCGCAAGCCATGAGTAAATGTGTGGCAAAAAAACCCGTCCACCTGTTGACAGAAGGGTGAGAATCCTGCCCACAGCCTCGCTTCTCCCCCCCTCCCGTCCCTCCTCCCCCCCTCCCGTCCCTCCTCCATACCCTCCCTGCTCCCCCCTCACTCCTTAGTCCCTACCCTCCTCTGTGGTGATAACACTGACTCGTAAGTTTTAAAAGTTTTTTTGCGATTTATTCGACTACCATTGTTCGCATCAAAATTCTGCAAAATCCACGAGAAAGGTCATGAAATTCTGCATCTAGACATAGGCTTAACTTCTCGAAGGTGCTGGCAAACTTTTGCACTAGGATGGTGGGAGTTTACATGAAGGTAAGTTTTACTCCTGAACATTTTATTCTTGCTATAAATCTGTCCTTTTACTTGTCAGTTTTATGTGTTTTTATTAGCTTATCTTGCAGTATAAACACCAGCAAAGATGATGGTATACCATTTATGCCAATATAACCAATTTCCATTGGCATATTTGACCGCAGAATTTTTTTTGAGCCCTGGGAGCAATCACTTGTCACAGATAACAGATTTTCAAACCATCATTTTTTTGTGAGGATTTTTGTTGTTTATGCAAGCTTTCTTGATGTTGGCATCAATCTTATGTGTGTTTTGATTTCTAAATATGGCAAACTGATCTGGAAATGGTACTAAAATTAGGTAGGGTACTGTACATATAGTTGTGTATAGGTCGGATGCTTTTTGGTTTTCAGTATTTTTTCCTTGCATGGTTTTCTTGGTGTTTAGCATTACTTTGGACATTCCTATGTGTGTTTTGATGTCTAAATATGGTAGACTGACCCAAAAACAGTGTCACAATTAGGAGAGGTACTGTACATGCAGTGGTGTATATACAGTTTTTTTTTTTTTTTCAATGTTTCTTTTTCATTGTTTTCTTGGTGTTTAGCATTACTTCGAATATTCCTATGTGTGTTTTGATGTCTAAGCTCGAGTTGAGACTGGAGCTTACACTGTAGCTATGGTAAAGAGTGGTTGGAGGAAGTTCAGGGAGCAGTCACCTTTCCTGACATTGAGAGGGCTCTCTGTCTATGACAGGGTATCTTTGTACGTGGCATGTGATATGAGGGCAATGCTGTATGGTAGGGAGACCTGAGTAGGAAAGGAAGAGGATATTAGTAAGCTCAAATGTATAGAAATGATGATGATTAGTAGGATGTGTAGTGCGTCCCTGAATGCAAGGCATAGGGGGTCTAGGATTATGACTGAAGCATTGATAGTAAGGATGGGACTGGAAAATATTGGTGTTGCAAAAAGGACAGGTATATTCAGATGGTTTGGACATGCTGATGACAACTGAGTGCATAAAGTCAGAAATGTGAATGTCAGGAGTAGGGTTGCGAGGCAGACCAATGAGACCTGGGATAACGTCACAAAACTGAAATGTGACCTCAGGGATAAGGGACTGAATAGGGAGGCTGCCAGAGATTAAGCAACATGGACAGCCACCATTAGGTGATGAAGATCGATGCACACAAGCAAGTTGGAGCCTTTCTTGAGCAATACAATATGATATCTCTAGGCAAATCAAACCCATGTGCACAAGGCAAAGTTTCATTCAGAGTGCAAATAAAGGCTATCTCAAATATATACTGTATTGTGTAGATGACTGATCAGCCTCACTCACTGCTGAGTGGTATTACATAAGCAATAAACCCCAACCATCCCTTGCATATAAACTGACATAGGCTCAATCCAGATGGAGCGCCTTAATTGCCCACTAAACCAGCAAGCACCATAATTTGGTCATATGGTTACCACCCAGCACAGCAAATGGTTTCCTGGTGTTTAGGAAACCATTTGGCTTGCCAGTCAGTGTAAAGTCACCAGTAGACAGAGGGAAGAGGAAAGAAAGATGGAAAGAAGGGTATATGAAGAACGAAGGAAAGTAGGAAGAAAGAGAGGAAACAGCAGCTACCCGAGAGCAGTACTACATCAAGTGAGTGGATGGTGAGCATCCTCACACAAAACTTTTTATAAACAATAAAAAAGGATCCCACTTAAATGCTGGATGAATATCCAGTGAAAATGGCAGTTTAGCACCACTTCAGGTATTAAGAATTGTGACCTTACTCCAATGTACAATTGCCCAAAGAAGTGATGACCCGATTCCCAGTACCTTTCGCTCAAAAAGTGGTATCTGGCAACTGCCATGGCCTAGTTATATTTCTTATATCCCACACCAGAAAGAGCAGTATTTGGGTAGACAACACCAAAAAGCAATATACTGTACAAGCATTTTTACCGTGTATATCTCGCATTACGGAAGAGGAAACCACAATACACTAAAGTTGAGGATTAGCAGTACGAAAGAATTTGAAACGCACAGCCTATCGCTCAACGGTTTCAGGGTTAAAATGCGGAGAAACTCTCGTCATATTTATTTTACTTCTGAATCAACAATACTGAAGAAATAATGTCCCATAAGATAAATAACATAGATAATGGTAATGTCGAAATCACGAACGCCATCAACTCGGAAAAATAAACATCTAAAAATATATTACTATCCACATTTAAATCTCTATGCGGGATGTTTACGCTAGAGAACCCCTGAAGCCGTGAATGCTGTAGCAACATGGATTGTCAACACGATGCTGTAACCTATCAGTGCAAGTAAATTATTGCTCTTACTTTAGCAAATATTCCAGCAAGACAAATATCCCGGCAACTTAACATCGAGGACAGTTAACGGATAGATAAGCGATACAGACAGAGGTAGACCAAAGAAAATTTGCCAAATGGAGCCCCTCCTAGAACAACACAAGACCAAAACAGACAAATTATTGCACATGCCCAAGAACAACCCCTACCCACATGTGTTGCTATCAAGAAGCAATTAATCTGCCAGTATTCAGTTAGTGAGACAAATGCAATTGCTGGAGGAAAATTGGTCAATTTATTCATATGATGAAAATCCAACATGTAATACGTAGAGCAGTTTCACAAAGGCACTAAACAGGGAGAGGATGACAGTCAAAAGCTAGACTGCGACAACGTAGAGAATTTCAGACGAAAAGGACTGTGTAAAAAGGAGGGGATCGTGACAAAGGGCAAGGCATCCACCCCCTTCCATGACATAACACTGACTAACGTAAAGCCTACAGGGGAGCGTTGCCAAAGGTAAACCATAGAAACCCACTAGATTCCTGTCAGAAGTAGTAAAAATCCGCCAGACTGAGAGAAATTAAGGCAAACAATGCTAGACAGGGCTTCAAAAGAATGTCAGATACAAATAAAATATTTAAATTTATACCAGCTAGATTGCTTTTAAAACATTTAAATTTAGCGGGAAAATTGCTACATTGGTAACACTACTTTCATGAATCGGGTGACGAGTGGAAACGTGCCAGATGTTGCTCTTTACTTAATTATTGTTCTTGGCCTAAAAAGAAATAAACGCTAAACTTAAATAATATTTGCGCAAGATTAGTTTTTTTACACCATAAATAATGTTTGCAGGGAAAGGAAAGATTGTTTCCGTCTCCTAACTCTAATTCTAGTGAACGCTGCCAGACCAGGGAAGTTTGTCTGAAACTTTAAAAAAGCGAGTCATCACTTATTTGAGCGATCGTACACTCAGTACATGCAGAGGTTATGTATCCAAATACCAAAGCTGGGTACTGCAATCTAAAATTCAACTTCGCAATCGCAATTTCGCAACCTCTATCCCTTATCTTCCGCTACTGCATTTCTGCAATAAACTTGGAATGTGCAGTTGCACTACCCCAACACCACAACCACAATCCAATTTTACAATTTGGGGTGAATCAACTGGTTACTGTATTTGTAATCTCTTTATGACATTAATTTCTCACAGTGACACTCAGTCATTGTGACCCTCACTACTCACTAGTGACTACGTTTATAACTTCACTCGAACCACTTCTCAGTCCTCACTGACTCAGAAGTTCAAGATCAGAAGTTCACACTTGTGACACTTGACACTTTTTCACACCCACATGTCACAGTCAGTCTGAGTCCTCCGAGACTGAGAACAACTCCATATTGAGCAGGTCCATGTTCCCTTTCATGAACACCAATGGTCGAAGTTCTCCGAGGTCAGACTTGCCCTTGATGAAGTGTGTGGTGAAATGCTGAAGAATGGGGGAGAGACAGTAGTAGAATGGACATGGAAGATGTGCAGACTAGCCTGGGAGGAAGGTGGGGTCCTGGAGAATTGGAAGTCAGGTATAACTATTCCCCTGTACAAAGGAAATGGGGAAAAAAGAAGTGTGTGGTAATCACAGGGTAATCTTAGGGTAATAGGAAAAGTATATGGTAGGACACTTATTGACAGAGTTAGGGAAATAACAGAGGAATTAGTTGGAGAAGAACAGGGAGGTGTGAGGAAGGGAAGTGGTTGTGTAGATGACATATTCATTCTTAGATCTTTAGTGGAAAAATTTCTAGAGAAGGGAGAGAAGTTGCATATGGCCTTCATGGATTTGGAGAAAGCATATGACAGGGTTGTGGAAAGTAGTAAGAATATATGGAGTAGATGGGAAGTTGTTGAATGCCATGAAGAGTATGTATGAGACAGCTAAGGCTGCAGTGTGTGTGGATAGTGAACTGGGTGAATTTTTCTGTTTGAAGGTTGGACTGAAACAGGGATGTGTCATGTCTCCGTGGTTGTTCAATCTGTATATGAATGGGGTTATAAGAGAGATACAGGGTAGGAGAGTGAATGGTGGAGCAGCCCTAAAGAGAGAGGGCAGTGTTTGGAAAACTGCCTGTACTGTTGTTTGCAGATGATACTGTGTTGTTAAGTAAAGATGAAGGGGAGTTGCAAGTCTTGGTGGATGAGTTTGGGAGAGTGTAAAAAATGGAATCTAAAGGTGAATGTAGGGAAGAGTAAAGTTATGGTCTTCGAGAGAAGTGAAGTCAGTGAAAGTACAGTGAGGTTGGATGAGGAGGAAATGGAAAATGTGAATGTGTTTAAGTACAGGCAGTACCCAACTTACGAAAATAATTGGTTCTTAAAGGTCTTTCATAAGTCGTTTTTTTCGTAAGTCCATCTCTCATTCTCATACTTTCTCTCTCTCTCCTCTCCAACCCAACCCTAATCCCATAATTACTAAGGACACAAAGTTCTTTCCCTTACCCCATCTCCTTTATACTCCATACCTACTTTCTGTGCTATCCTCTCTCTCCCTCTCTCTAACCCATCCCTAATCCCATAATTACTAAGGACACAAAGATCTTTCTCTCTACCCCATCACCTTTCTACACCGTACCTACTTCTGTGCTATCCTCTCTCTCTCTCTCTCCTCTCCAACCCAACCCTAATCTCACGATTACTGAGGTCACAAAGTTCTTTCCCTCTACCCCATACGTACTTCTGTGCTATCCTCTCTCTCTCTCTCTCACACAGATTAAAGCCCATTATTGTCTCCACTCCTCCACTTACCCCCTATCCTTCCCTGAACTACAGTTATCACCTCACTTCCTTGTCAGTGTCTTCACCTGACACCATCCCTCCTTACTATGACTGACCCTCCACCCACCCACCCACACACACACACAGACATACACACACACACAATGTTTTTTTGTATCTGCGGAATTTTCATACGTTGATCCTTCGTAAGTAGGGGTCTGACTGCACTTGGGTAGTGTCATGAGTAAGGATGGAAGTTTAGAGGGCGAAGTGCTTGAAAAGGTACAAGGAAGAAAGGTTGCTGGTTCCTTGAAAGCAGTGATAAGAAACAGGGAAGTGAGCATGGAAGTGAAAAGTTACTGCATGACAGTATTGTGATACCAACTCTAACGTATGTTTTTTTTTCTTTCTTCTTTTTTTTTTAAGGAGGAAAAAACCAAAGGCCAGGAGCCCGCAAACCATTCCTTCTAAGAAAAAAAACAAAAACAATACAAAAGAGAGCCAAACTAAAGATCTGTTCATTTTGAGACGCCTGGACGCATTGTGTTTAAAAGACTGGAGATTATAGGAAGTAGGAAATACAGATAGAGAGAGACAGCTCCAGAGTTGACCTGTTGCATAAATGAAGGACTGGGAGTAACGGTTAACTCTTGCATTAGAGAGCTGGACTGAAAAGGGATGAGAGTTTGTTGCTAGACGGATGCTAAGTGCCCGTAGAGGTGGAGGGATGCAAGCAGACAGTTCAGAGGAGCAGTGACTGTTGAAGTAGCGACAGAAAAGAGATAAAGATGTAACAGTGCAGTGAAGAGACAGAGGTTGAAGGGAGCCAGTAAGAGGAGGAGCGTTAATGAGACGAAAAGCCTTTGATTCCACCCTACTGAGAAGAGCTGTATGTGGGAAGCCTCCCCACACATGAAAGTTGTACTTTACACAGGGGTGAATAAAACCCATACATAAAGTCAACAACTGTGCAGGGGTAAAAAGGGTACGGAGTCTGCTTAGCACACCTAATCTCTTGGAAGCAGATTTTACAAAGTGATGTATTATGATCTTTCCAAGAAAAGTCCTGAGAGAATGAAACCCCAAGAATGTTTAAGGATAATGCAGCATTAAGCTGGATATTATTAAACATTAGTGGGTAGTCCTGTGGAAGATTCTGTTGAGTTGAAAGGTGTAAGAAATGAGTCTTTGATGCATTAAAAACAACAAGATTATTTTTCCCCTCGTCAGAGATACGAGCCAAGTTAGACATTAGGTGTACCACAGCCTCATCCCTTGTCTGTTGAAGTAAATGTTGAGATGGAAGCTGCGAGAACCGAATGGAAAGGTGAAGGGTGGAATCATAAGCATATGAGTGGATAGGGTTAGATGTACAACTTAGAAGGTCATTGATGAATAAAAGTGAGTTGGTGATAGGACAGAGCCCTGAGGAGCACCACTGCTGATAGATCTTGGAGAAAACGATGGCCATCTAAAACAGCAGCTAAAGAACGATCAGAATGGAAGCTAGAGATGAAGGCACAGATAGATGGATAGAAACCATAAGGGGGCAGTTTGGAAATTAAAGATTTATACCAGACTCGACTGAAAGCCTTTGAGATGTCAAGTGCAATGGCAAAGCTTTTGCCAAAGTCCCGAAAGGAGGATGACCAGGAGTCCGAAAGGCTGGTGAGAAGATCGCTAGTGGAGCGTTCCTGACGGAACCCATACTGACGATCAGAAAGGTTATGATAGGAAAGATGCTCTAAGATACTGTATTTCTGATAACAAGAGACTCGCAGACTTTTGAGACACATGATGTTAAAGCAATTGGCCGATAGTTAGAGGGTTGGGAATGGTCACCTTCTTTGGGACTGGCTGAATGATAGTAAACTTCCAGCAAGTAGGAAAGGTACAAGTTGACAGACAAAGATGAAAGAGTTTACCAAGGCAAGGTGTAAGCACAGAAGAAGTTCTTGAGGACATCAGGAGGGACTCCATCAGGCCCATATGCCTTGTTAATATTGAGGCCAGTGATGACAGAAAATATATCAGCTGAAGAGATTTTAATGTAAGCCATAAGGAAGTCAGAGGAAGGAAATGATGGAGGAACAGCACCAGAATCGTCTAAGGTGGAATTGGAGGAGAAAGTCTGAGCAAAGAGATCTGCTTTATCAGTAGAAGAAATAGTTACAGAGCCATCACAGAAAAGAGGAGGGAAGGATGATGAGGTAAAGTTGTCAGAAAGGTTATTGGCAAGGTGCCAGAAGCAGGAAGAATTCAAGTTGGAGAGTTGAGAGCATTTAGTATGGATGAAAATATTTTTAGCAGAGCGAAGAACAGACTTAGCACGATTCCAGGCAGAAACATAAAAATGATGTGATTCAGGAGTGGTTTGGCTCTAGTACCTTTTACAGACCCTCTCCTTGTTGTGGACAGCATTAGAACAAACATGATTAAACCAAAGCTTTCTTGCATTAGTCAGAAGATATGAGAAGGGAATGTATGCTTCCATGTCCGAGAGAATAACTTCTGTAATGCACAATGCACACTCAGATGGCTCCCAGCCATGGAAGCAATAATCATTCCAGGGAAAATCAAAGAAATACTGCCTGAGGGCCTCCCAATCCGCAGCTCCAAAGTGCCACAACCGATGTTTCTTTGGAGGGTTCACAGGCTGTACCAGAGCGATAGAACAGGTTAAGGTAATAAAGTTGTGAGAAGCCCAACGGAGAGGAAAGATTAACAGTGTTAGCAGAAGGATTAGTTGTAGGGAAAAGGTCAAGTATGGTGGAGCTCTCACCAAGGCAGTCAGGGATATGGGTAGGGTGCTGTACAAGATGCTCTAGGTTATTAAGGATAGAAAAGATGTAGGCTTGTTCACCAAGTGGATTAGTGAAAGGAGAAGAGAACCAAAGGTGGTGGTAAACATTGAAATCTCCTAGAATGGAGATTTCAGAGAAAGAAGAAATGGATAGGATGCGTTCCATCGTAGAAGTAAGATACTCAAAGAATTTTTCAGTCAGTAGAATTAGGGGATACGTAAACAGCATAGATATATTTAGTCAGACAGGAAAGCCAAAGCCAGAGAATAGAGAATCTTGTTGGAGGGGCACAAGTCAAGAGCAAGAGCAGTGGCAATGAGTTATTTGAAAGGAGCACGTGAAGTCACATGGAGAGACAGGATGCTGGATGAGGAAGTGAAGGAGTGTTGTGGTGTGGATGTGGACGTGATAGGAAGCATTAGGAGAAACGCACCAAAGTGGTCTGGTAATGTTGAGAGGATGTAGAGTGAGAGACTGACAAGGAGAGTGTATGTGGGTGAGGTGGAGAGAGAGAGAGGGAGGGGGAGGCCAAGGATGAGATGGAAGGATGGAGTTCGTTCGTTTCGTTTTGTTTTTAAAGGTTCCAACACGCTTGAATGCGTCGGCCTTGGTCACCGAATGGCGGCTCTCCACGCTGCTCGATCCCTGGCAGCCTCCCTGTTCAGTCCCTTAACCCTTAAGTCACACTTAATGACCTCGTCCCATGTCTTTCTTGGTCTACCCCTCCCAACCCCTCCCGCAATATTAACACCTCTCACCCTCTGTACCCAATTATCATCCCCCATCCTCTCCACATGTCCAAACCACCTCAGCCTACCTCTCCTCATCACAACACCAATACACTCCAGTCCCATCCTACCTCTCAACTCTTCCATCGTAAACCCAGCCCCCCTAGGCCTTGCAAGCAGGGACGCACTGCACATCCACCTAATCATTGTCATTTCGTTTAAACCTGCGAATATCCTCTTCCTTTACTGCCCAGGTCTCACTTCCATACAGCATCACACTCCTAACACATGCTGCATACAAAGACCCCTTAGCATGTAAGAAGAGTCCTCTCAATGTCAGGAGAGGCAACAGCTCCCTGAACTTCTTCCAACCACTTCTCACCCTAGCAACCGAGCTAACTCCAGCCCCACCTCCGGCACATAACATGTCTCCCAAATAACAAAACTCCTCCACACACTCAAGAGACTCACCTGCAAGTTCAACCCTCTCACGCCTAACAATCTCCACCTGCTCTCCCCAACACGCCGCACACATGAAATCAGCATCATCTCGTAGTCTACCTCTAATACCATACCACTACATCTCTTGTGCAACCATTTATCACAGACACTACAAAAGATGGAATTACTTCCCACACCCTTGTGGCAAACTGCACATGGCCACTCTCCCTCTCCTCTGATTGTACTGCCACCAACCCTAGACATCATCACTTTTGTTTTATCTGCATTTACCCTTAAGTCCTTGTACCCCATACCATCTCTCCACTTCTTAAATCTTTCCTCCGCCTCCTTTTCATTCTCTGCAATCAACACCAAATCATCAGCATATAACATCTCCCATGGGAGTCCATCTCTGAAGTCACATGAGAGGGCTTCAAGCACCATGATAAACAACAAGGGACTCAAAACTGACCCCTGATGCACACCAACATTCACAGAAAACTCATCACTCAAAGCTCCATTCACTCTTACCTGGGTGCGAGCACCCACGTACATGGCCATAACCACCCTAACCAGCCACTCTTCCAACCCTAGCTTTCTCATTGCCCACTTCACCACCTCTCTAGGGACTCTGTCAAAGGCCTTTTCCAAATCAACAAAAACAAAATACAATTTCCTTTTCTTTCCAATATGAGGAGATGTATATGAGATTGGGTGTGTGTGAGCTAGGAGCAGGGCAGAGAAAAGGTATTGGACAGGGCAAGATGGAGGCGATTTGTTTGTTAAGGCATCTGGCAATAGACAGATAGATATCCTTTATTACAAAAATAATATTACAAGGAAAAGAAATAGCCTTTGTGCCAACTGAGAAAATCAATCTGACCAACAGCAGAATGCAGTCCATAGAACTTAAACATATAATTCAAAGAAATGTGCTTATTCTTGCAGATAACTCAGTGAGACCATAAAAAAAATTATTTTCAGTGATCACCATTACATTAGCCCTTAAGATCATCATCTGTCAAATTGTGGAACAACTGTGCATGACTAGCTATGCGTGTCACAAAATTTACTGCCATGCTGGCTTATGGTATATTGTATCAAATCATTTCTCCTGGTATCACCCATCCCTACTGCTAAATGATGCAGCGATGCCTCGCCCGCCGCCACTGCTGGCCGGGAATTCTATTCAAGCTTGATATTCAGGAGTCATGCTGCAGCCTGTACTAACTGACACCAATCGCCACATGGGAGATTGCAGACAAGTTTGCGATTGTGGAAGTACTTCCGAAACGCAATACTGCAAGTTTCAGACGAGTTTGTCACAATTGCAAACCCACAACTGAAATTATGCGGTCCGCTACTGCAGAAACTGCGGATTGCGGAGGTGCCCAGCTCTGCCAAATACAGATTAATAAATCAGAGTGAATTAATCAAATCACAAGGTAACACTCCTCATTCAAAGTTGTGTTACACACTGATGAATCTGCTTTGCTATGTTTCTTAACCACTGGAAGGCAATACTAATATCTGTTCTGATTCAGGATACCTTGAGCAAGATTGTAGGTGTGAATCTATAAGAGTAACACTGACTTATAGAGTTAGCAAAGACTCATTAACCCTTTCACAATGAGAAATTAACTGTATAGACGCAGCAAGAACACAGTAAAAATTTCTAAAAGGTTATATGGAAGAATTTTCCTGCTTCTTCAGTACAAGAGATTTCCCTTAAGCTTAATATCATCACCTGGCATCAGCAAGAGTTAAACAACAATGGTGTCATTATAATGAAGAGGCTAAAGTCAGCAATGGGTTTGCAAATGCTAATTTATGAATAATGGGGTTAAAAACACTGTATGTCCATATACTCATGGAGTTAATGCTATCCTTGGGTTAAGGAAGGGAAGAGAAACCTCAACTGTCCTTGCACTGAAGAGCTTAAAGTTAGCATGTGGCTGAAGCAAGCCAGGATCAGGCCTATGAACACATACTTGCTGGTGATGGGATCATAAACCTCAACTGTCCTGAGGAAGGTAGAGCCGTCATAGCCACCACAGACGTAGAGCCGACCATCTAGAGTGGCTGCTCCAAGACGGCATCGCTTGCTGAGCATCGGGGTCACAGGTGTCCACTGACATGTTGTGGGATCATAGCGCTCAACCTGGGAATATTATTGTACTATGTTACTGGCTATCTGGCAGGTGTTAATGAAGCACATCTATAAAGAAAATTACTTCCTATAAAATGCAGATGGCTAAGGATGTGATATGCCACCAGGATTACAGGGATCTGAATGATGCTGATTAGTTTATTTGGGCCATTTCACTTGGCATGCTGCTGATAAGTTTTCCCTATTGTACTTTTCCCCACATTTGAATCTTACCTCAGACCATTCTTAGAGAGGAAAAAGGTCAAAATGATGATCCTGATGCTTAAGATTTATGTTAATAGAGAGGGTAAGACCATTTGCAATATGGACGAAAGTATACCCTCGTATAACGCGGTATCGCATAACACGGATTTGTACTTAAGCAGTGACCTGTAGTATGACCAAAAAATATATACCCCAGTCACAAACAGACATACTGTGATCACAAACAGATATATCGCAGCAAGTTGTCAGATGTTGGAGTTCAGATGGCCTGCCAAAAGTCATATGTCGTGCGTAATGATGTCAGGCGAACGGTGCACTGTGGGTGGTAGCATGATGTCACATCCATATATACCCCCACTGGCTGCTGGGGGCGTCCTCCATTGTTTTTTGGTGGTCTCCTGCCTTGTGCCCGTGTCTGAGGTAGGGTCTGGGGGCACCAGTGACAGTGAGTGTGGTCAGTAGAGCCAGTCAGGTTAGTGACCGAAACTTTTTATATTAATGTCTAGGAACCTTTCCTAAGTATTTTTAATAACCTCCTATGTATGAGTACCAGAGTGAATGTTAGTTGGATGTTTTGTGGGGGGTTTGGGTGGGACCTGGGTGAAAAGGGCGACTTTGGAAAATGTCCAGTCTAGGTTGGCCCTGTATAATTGAAACATGTGGAACGCAAAACACAGAAAAGTATAGCGGGCATGTTGTCAGTCTATATTAGCTGCATTATTGGAGGGAAGACTGTACTCTGGTAAGAGAGAAGGAAGGAGACAGTGAGACAGAGAATTAAATATCTATATGGGGTAGAAATAGCATGGATGTGATCTTGTGATAACATATTCTATGAATCCTAAGAGGGAATATGATGTAAAAGATAATGATATTGAAAATATACTGTTTTGTTATTCAGTGAGAAGAGAGTCAATAAATACCACCCCTGAAGACATAACAGGTGACTGCAATGGGTAGGAACAGTTGACTGAAAACCTTCTCTTCCTGTACTGCTATGGGGATAAGGCATCCCAATCACACAACTAAAGTACAACCAGCCTTGTGGCTCATGTGACACAGGAAGTGATGGAATGTTGCTTGATTCAAATTCCAAAAAGATCATGGAAGTTTTCTCTATAACTTTCTAATCCACACAACAACCGAAATCAATGTAAAGATAAAGATGAGGAATTTTTTCATCATCATCCAGATCTCCTTTCCCACCCTAGGGCAGGGTGAGATGTAGCAACGTCCAGACAGACCAAGTCTGCCCACTCCAATGGGCCATGCTTAAGTACAAATCCGTGTTATGCGATACCATTAACTCATCATTCAAGCCCCCAGAATCCTGGCTCTATCTGATATGCCAAAACTTTCACAACATTCTGTAGCTTCACATTAACGTATCCGACAGAGTCAATCCGAACACTGTCACGTTTAAAAGGGGTGCCAAGTCTCCGATCATGCACTTCTTCTCACAACATTCATCCAGCCAGCTCGATCTCTTGTCAGTCCCCTAGCCTCACTGACTTCCATATCTCTCATCCTCACACACTCATCCACCATATCCCTCCACCTTCTCCTTGGCCTACCTCGCCTCCTCCCTCCTTCAAATTTGCTCAGATATACCTTTTTCACCAATTTATCGTTGTCCATCCTCTCCACATGACCATACCATCTCAGTACACTCTCTTCAGTTCTGGTGTCCACAGACTTCCTCACTCCACAACTTTCATGAATCATATTATTTTGTATCCTATCTACTCTCTGTACTCCACATGCATTCCTCAGCAGTCCCATCTCCACTGCTCTTACTCTTTACTTTTCATTTTCATGCCACACCATAGTCTCACATCCATATGCTACAGTTGGCACTAACATTCCTTCATGTAAGCCTCGAGCAGTTGCAACACTCAAGCCTCTGTTTCTTATCAAGGCCTTCATAGCACCAGCTACTGTCCTTCCTTGTGTCACTCTATTTTTGACTCCTTTTGCACATTTTCCTCTCTTTTCTATCACTGTACCCAGATATTTGAACTCTCTCACCAATTCCAGTCTCTCTCCAGTCACTGTAACATCACACTGGGAGTTACATTTTCTCTTGATTACCATCACTTTACTCTTTCCTACATTTACTCTCCAGGCACGATGCTCACAGACATCAGCAAAACTTTGCACTAGTCTACCAAGATCTTGTCTTGAATTTGAAAGTAGCACTGCATCATCAGCATACATCATATCTGAGATACAATATTCCATCCAACATCATTCATTACCAATGCCATCCCTCTTTCCATTACTCATGTTTTTACTTCTCTCATCACCCCATTTATATATATATTGAACATCCACGGGGACATCACACAACCCTGTCGCATGCCCACACTGATGGTGAACCATTCACTTAGATGCCCCTTACATATGCATCACTACCATCGTGAAACCTTTTGACGGCACGTAGTGGCTTACCATCTAAACAGTACATGCGCAAAACCTTCCACAATCCTTCTCTGTCTACTTTGTCATATACTTTTTCCAGATCCATAAATGCCATAAACACCTAACAGCCCTTCTCACGTGTCCTCTTCACTATCGTCTCATTGCAAACATTTGATCCACACATCCTCTGCCAGTTCTAAAGCCACCCTGTTCATCACTCACTAGGACTTCTGATATCTATCTTACTCTCTCTATAATAATTCTCCCATATACCTTCCCAACACCACTCAATAAACTTATGCCACAATTATTCTTACACTCCCTACGCTCAACTTTACTTTTGTCCAGGGGTACAATCACAGCCTTTTTCCAATCTGCTGGCACAGTTTCATTCATTCATGCCTTATTACATATCTCCAATAGGTACTTCATTTCGCTTTCTCCACTGCACTTAATCATCTCTGCATACACCTCATCAACCCCAACTGCTTTCTCATTTTCCAGCTGCTTCATGGCATTCTTCATCTGTGCGAGAGTCACATTTCCTGGCACTGCATTCCTTCTCTGCACATCCCCAAAACCAATTATGTTTACAGCCACTCTGCTCTCTCCATTCCCATTAATCAGGCTTTCAAAATATTCTTTTCATCTAGTCCTTATGCAACCCCAAGGGTTAATAATCTACCACTTACATCCTTCACACTTTCGCATCTCTTCGCTGTCACTTCTACATTTCCACACCTCTTCCCAGAATAACTTCCTGTTTTCTGAGTAGTTTGCATTCATTCTTCTTCCTATATCATCATTTACCTCCTTTTTCCTCTTCACTGGTCTCTTAATGTGTTTCTTGCTCTCAATTCAGTTCTTATTTCAACTGAACCCAAGTTCTGTAACCACTCAAGCCACTTCTTCCTCTTTTCCTCCACTGCTCTCTTAACCTCTTCATCCCACTATGCCATACCTTTCTTCTTTGTTGTTACTCTTGCTACACCACACTCTGCTTTACCATTCCTAACTAAGCAATGCATATATGAATTCCACAGTCTGTCCAGATCCATTTCATTCCAATTCACTTATTACAACTACTCTCCTACTTTGGTCCTGTATTCATCTGCCATTTCTTTGACCCTCTGTTTCTTGACTTTCAGTCTTTCTCCCTGACTGCTCCTCTCTCTCTCTCCTGGTCCATCTCACTCCTCTCAGCTTGATCTTGCATATCACAATCATATGATTTGACAAACCTCCACATTGTCCTCTCACGGCCCTCATATCATCAACCATTCCAAGCACTGACCTCTCTATGGGTACATAATCAATCAGGCTCCTTTCAACACGATCCCCGTACCCTCTATACCAAAGAGGTGCATCTTTGTGTTTGAAATACAAGTGACAAATGAACAACCTCCTTTCCTGACACATGTCCTTCACTTGCATCCCATTATCATTTTCTCCTGGTACTCCATTACAACTCATTATGTCATCCTCAGGACCAGTGCCTACTCTTCCATTCATATCACCCATTACGATCACTTTATACCTCCTGGGCATCTCTCCCATTGCATCATCTAGCTCATCCCAAAACCCAGCTTTCTGACTCCTGTCATCACAGTGCATACACTACAATCACTTTCACCCTCTCAAACTTGAACTTGACATACATACATCTCGACCTGATACATTTGTAATCTCTCATTCCACTCTGCCACACCTCATTCATCAACAAAGCAACTCTTTCCTTGCATCTTCCTCACCCATTCATGCCTGATCTTACACACCCTCCCACTCTTCCACTTCACACCCTTTAATCTGTTTCACACAATGCCATCATGGCATATCTCGCACTCTTCAACACATTCACCACTTCCACCCTCTTGCTCTCCTCATTCACACCTCTCACATTCCACATGGCAATGTGAATCTGTCCATTTGGTTGGGGCCCTGGGCAGCTTTGGACCCTCTGAGGCTCTTTGAAATGTCTGCCATGATTAAGGGATTTTGGATAGGGGAATCTGTGGGACACTTAACCTGGCCAAAAACCCCAGTTATATGGTTACCACCCAGCATGGTAAATGGTTTCTTGGGTACAGAAAACCATCTGGCTTGTCATTCAGTGTTGAAACCATAAGGGATCCCTTCAGTGAGTGAGTGGATGATGGGTGACCCCCCCCCTACCACAATGAAAAAACAAATAAATAAATAAATCTATCTATCTATCTATTGCCAGACGCCTCAATCCCGAACGGGGTGGCCACAAACAAATCGCCTCCATGTCACTCTGTCCCCTGCCATTTCACTACCACGCTCCCAACTCACACCCCCCTCTCTCATATACCTCTCCACTCCATCCCTCCATCTCATCCTCGGCCTCCCCCTCCCTCTCGCCCCCTCCACCTCACTCATATACACTCTCCTCGTCAATCTTTCACTCTCCATCCTCTCCACATGCCCAAACCACCTTAACGTGTTTCTCCTAACGCTTCCCATCACATCCTCAACCACACCACAAAGCTCCTTCACTTCCTCATTTGTTAGTCTGTCTCTCCATGTGACTCCACATGCTCCTCTCAAATAACTCATTTCCACTGCTCTCACTCTTGACTTCTGTCCTTCCAACAGGGTCCAAGCTTCACTTCCATATGTCAGAGTTGGTATCACAATACTGTCATGTAACAGTAATGATAACGGTGGTGAAAGAAGCCGGACACTTCCTTTATTTGGGGGAGTTGCCTGTCTGACACTTGTAATGAGCCAGTATTGGAAAAGAAATTTAGTGTTTGGTAGCTTATGTGGAAATAATGATGTGGAAGTCAACTACCAAAGTTTGGATAAATGTAATATTACTCACCTTTTGACATAAATTTGTTAGTCTAATTGGAATAAGAGAAAATCTTCTATTTTGGTCAAATACTAATGTCCCATAAAGTCTTAAAACTTCAAGTGTGAAGATCATGGTTCTGTATGCCAAGATCTGCACTAATGTGCTATACGCAGTACCAGATGCCTGTTCCTCCATGTAAAAAAATTGGGCTGACTGGCTTCAAGAGCAAAAAAGTCAATGCAACATCATAAACATTCTGTAAGCAGAGACAAATACTGTACTTGTATTAACCTGTTTATTTCAAGTCGTCTCTCCTAAGCAGAATCAAACCATCAGTTGGTAGCCTGAGTATGATTTAAAGTGGTCACCATACTAAACGAGGTTAACCAAACCCTACTAATACATTACAATAACATGATGCCATGTTTCTTATTAACCCTTTGAGATTCCAATGACACGTTTTCACGTCATTTCAAATCCAACCTCAGAGATTCCGATGATGCATCTATGCATCATTTTAAGATACAGTAATACCCCGATATGTGATACTCCGATGCGATACCCGGGCTTAGCAATGGCGGTAGAAATACCACCATACCCGGCCTAATGCTGGCCAAATCCCGGTTTAATTATGTGTTTTGAAATTTTTTTACCAATTTTGATGATATTTTAGACTAAAACTGTGGGTTTAGGTTGATTAATGTGTTTTAGCCATTGGTGGGGTCAACATTGACATTTTGGGGTACAGTTTACTAAGCGTGATTTTTTCCAGACTTATATTTGATCATTTTCAGATTTTATTTGTGGGTTTCAGTGAGTTATTTACAAGTGTTAGGCTTAGGTTAGCTTCCTTTACAGCTGTTGGGCTATTTATATTGACTTTAAACTTATTTTTTGGCTCATTTGGGTGGGTTCTGGATTTGGTTTGGGGGGAAACCCAAGGCTGATAAACACTTCCCATTACGTTACATGTTAAAAGTACCCCAATATACGATACCCAGCCTAATGATGGAGTTTTATCTTAACAATTACATCGTTAAATCGGGGAATACCCTTTTGTAAAATACAGTATTCACCATAATTCATGTTTATGTGTCATAACAGAGAGACTCGTGCATGACATCATGGAATGCTTGCTCTATGCGTGGTGGGTGCTGGGCAGTTGGTATGACTCATGGCTTTGTCTCTTTATTACTTTATTCTTGGTGAATATTTTTCAACAGCAAGGTATAAAATTTTTGGTTTTTGCCTAACATTAACTCATCATTTTGACTTTTCATTTTCTGTTTTCCTTTTCTGAACATACTACGATAATGTACAGCTATTCAGCTTTAAAATGACACCAAAACCATCATTCTATCATGAAAAGCATATTTACACAGACTGATCAAAGAAGAAGATCACTAAGTGAACATGCAGCCAAGACTCATACAAAATTGTGCATCTTTCTTCTTTTGCTTTACTGCACTGTAACATGCATAAAAAGTCATAAACTATATATCACTGTAAAGGTAATTTACTGTAGTTTTGCACAGCCGCCTCCTCTCAGACTCTGACAGTATGAAGGTGCAACTGAAGCACCAACTGCAATCCAGTGTTGCACTGCACTAAATCCTTGGCACTCTGAATTCTTATTTCATAACACTCCGCATTCTTTTCTTACTTGCGCTGCACTTGAAACTCACCAGTGTACAGTAGCACTTTGCACCAAAGTCTTTGCACTCTGAATTCTAATTTCTTAACACTGCACATTGTTCTTTTCACTGCACAACACTGTTAATTCCTGTGCGGTCTAGTCGCGAGTTCTTACTGCTTAGTCACTGTCACAGTCCGAGAGTAGGTGTTGCAGGCGGCCGAGGAACTCGTCGGTGGGACACGGTGATGGACTACCCACCACAGACGACTCCGAAGAAAGCCGAAAACTCATGTCCAGTGGTGACTCCACCGTGGCCGATGTGCTGGACTGTGGCTTGGAAAAGGAAGGCCTGTTTGGGGAGGCAGTGATGTGGAGCCAGGGCTGGGCACTGCGGGGGTCATGGGCCTGAAAAACTGTCAATGGTTGACTGATGTAGGGAATGGCGATTCTGGCGATTGATGATACGCTGACTAAAAGTGTGCACTTCCTCCACAAGTCCCAGGGGCCCCATCTCCCTGTCGCAGTCCGGGTGTTCAAGATAGTCCAAGAAGAACTCCACATGTTCCCGGAATGCGATCAGCTTGGGGATGGCTGGAGTAGTGGCATGATGAGAGGAGTCCACATCATTGTCGCTGTCTTCATCGGAATTTTCAAGCTGAGTACTGGGACCAGCAACTGAAGATGCGATCTTGATATCAGACATGATCTGATACCCAGGACTGCCCTCGTTGTCACCCAACCACTCATGCACTTCATCCACATCTACATCGTTGCCAGCCGCACGAAGACGTCCATGGAAGCCATCCACGTTGTGCACCACATTGGCTCTGAGAAGCAGATGAGACCAACCACTTTCCAGTCTTGACGGAGACTTCCCTCCATGCACTGGCCCAGTTGCAGATAGCTGACTTGAGGTTGTAATGACGAAGGTTATCCAAAGTCCACTGGCCTCGCGTGTCCCATCCTTCCCTGTGCTTGTCCTCGTCCTCGAGGACAACCATCACCTCGTCCAGAAACTTCCGATGGTACAGCCTCTTCGTACCCAAGATCACTCCTTGGTCCATTGGTTGGATGAGAGCAGTCGTATTAGGTGGCAAAAACAAGCACCTAATGCGGCCATTCTCAGCCACCAACTCCCTGTTGGACGGATGCGCAGGTGCATTGTCCAGAAGAAGGAGGGCCTTTACCTGGCTGCGAGGGATTCCCAATGTCTTTGTCTGATAATGGATGACCTCCTTTACGAAGTGCTGGTGAAACCAGTCTCTGAAGATCTTGGCTATGAACCAAGCCTTCACAGAATGGTACCACATGACAAGAAGGACATCCATCACCCCACGAAGGCACCGAGGCTGCTTTGCACGGCCAACAATAATGGGCTTGAGCCGGTGCATGCCATTAGCATTGACGCAACACAAAGCAGATATCTGCTGCTTTGAGAGCTTGCGGCCAGGTACACATTTCTCCGTCTCCTCAGCTAGAGTGCTCGTGGGCAGCGAGTGATAGAACAGGCCAGTTTCATCAGCATTATAGACTTGATCGAGAGTGAGGCCCTCCCTATTGATCAAGCCCTACACCTTCTGGCGAAACTCGTCTACTCCCTCCTCGTTGGCGTCCAGAGCTTCGCCATGGGCCTTACGGTTGGTAAGTCCATGTCGTAACTCGAATGCGAAGTGCCAACCCTCGGATGCCTTGAAGTCTGGGGTGTCCTGTAGCATGGCGAACTTCTCGACAGCAGCCTTCAACACCATACCACGCACCATCACACCAGCAGCACGTTGCTGTTGATACCAAATCAGTGTGGAGCAGTCGATTTCTGCAAACCTGGGAGGGTACATAACCTTCCTCTCCACGTTCCGTTTGGTCTTCGATGCGAAGGCAGCCGTGTACAGGTTGAGTTTGTCCCAGAACCGCTTGTTATCAAAAATGGTAGAGCTGGCAAGGTTGAATTCATGGAGGATGCGTGACATCGACCATCCAGTGTCCACCTTCTCCAATATCTCCCGCTTCTTCTCCAGAGTCAGAACCACTTGTTTCCTCTCCTTGGGCAGCGGGGCCATCATCACACACATGAGGAAGAGGCAAAAGAGGAGCAGCAAGGCCTGCATCAGGTAGGGCACCATCACAAAAGAGAGCACGTGGGCAGCCATGGTGAGAAGTGTGCACTTATTGCGGCGGGTGAGCGGGAAATGGGGGGGAGGCAGGGTGGATCTAGCAGACGCTGGAGGAAGTACGCATGTAAACACAGCTATCCAGCACCGTGCGTCAAGTTCAAACTTACAAATAAAAATATATATACAGGTATATAT
>JAGKTI010000117.1:56088-78852 GCA_018397915.1 Birgus latro
GGCTGCTTTACATATTATGGTGTTGGTAGGTTGGTAATTCTACCGCAAATGAAAAAGTGAACCAGAACAATTATTTGGAGCTATTATGTGATGTTTTAAGCCATCAGTCTCCCCAGACGCCTTAAGAAGATAATAAAGGTGAAGGGGAATGCCAGTAAATACTACATTCAATGGTGAGTGTTAATTTATTTGTTTCTCCTTGCTAACCACAAGAATGTTTTCTTTTTTTTAAGATGGCGTCAACACTTTCCGTGCCTACTGTATATATATTTTTTTTTGGCGGGGTTCCGAACACCCAAGCCCATGATGTCCCGACATTGGAGTGTCCGGTTATTGGGTGTCTGGATATTAGAATGATTACTATCATGCAGTGACTTCTTAACTTCTATACTCACTTTCCTATTTCTAATCACTGCTTTCAGTGAACCAACAACCTTCCTTCCCCTGCTGTACCCTTTCAAGCACTTCATCCCCAAAAGTTCTATCCTTACTCATCACACTACCCAAGTACTTGAATGAACTCACATTCTCCATATCCTCACCATCCAACTTCACTGTGCATTCTGTGACTTCATTCCTCTCAAACACCATAACTTTACTCTTGTTTACATTAACTTTCAGATTCCTCTTCCTACACACTGTCCCAAATTCAATCACCAAACCTTGCAACTCCCATTCATCTTCACGCAACAATACTGTATCATCAACAAACAGCAACGCCGGAATCTTCCACATCTCACTCTCAATCATTAGAGCCACCCCAGCATCCACTGCCCTATCTTGCACCTCCTTTACAACCCCATCCACGAATATATTGAACAGCCATGGAAACATCACACATCCCAATTTCAGTCCCACATTTAGATCAAAGAACTCAAGCAGCTCACCATCCACTCGCACTGTAGCCCTAGCTCCTTCATACATGCTCTTCACAGCACTCAACAATTTCCCATCCACCTCATATATTCTTAATATCTTCCACATACCTTGCCTATCTATTCTGTCATAAGCTTTCTCCAAGTCCATGAAGGCAGCATACACTTTCTTTCCCTTCTCTAGATACTTCTTCACTAAACATCTTAGAACAAATATCTGATCTACACACCCTTTTCCCTTCTTAAATCCTCCTTGTTCTTCTCCAACTAGCTCCTCTGTTATATGTCTAACCCTATCAATGAGTATTCTACCATATATTTTTCCAGTCACACTAAGAAGGCAAATACCCCAATGATTACCACATAATTCTCCCTCCCCTTTTCCTTTGGATAATGGAACAACTATACCTGATTTCCAATCCTCTGGAACCCTTCCCTCTTCCCAAGCCAATCTACACAACGTCCATATCCACTCCACAACAATCTCACTCCCATACTTCAGCATTTCACAACACACTCCATCTAATTCCCGGGGCCATTCCCATCTTGATCTTCTTCATTGCTTCCACAACTTCCGCCCTACTGATTTCCTCCCTCCTCTCATCTCTTTTTCTCCCAGCCATTCCCCAACCACTTATACTCACACTGCTCTCACTCTCTACATTCAACAAATCATCAAGGTGCTCCTTCCATCTCCTCAATTTCTCTCTCTTCTCCACCAACAATCTATTATTCTCATCTTTCACTCCCCTACTATATCACTTTTCACACTGTCTTACCTTCTTTAACTCCTTCCAAAGCAACTTCTTACTCTCCCTCCATTTTACACTCGGATTCCTCCCAAACTCTTCATCCACTTTCTTCTTACTCTCTTTCACCAATCTCTTCACCTCCCTTCTCCTGCTCACATATACCTCTCTCTTCTCTCCCTCATCTTCTCCCCTACCTCTACTCATTAGCCATTCACTATATGCCTTCTTCTTTTGTTCCACAGCTTGTTTCACCTCATCATTCCACCATGCTGTCCCTTGCATACCCCTGCATCTCCTCCTCACTCCACAGACCACCTCACACGCTGCGCCTATCTCTTCCGTGAATATTTTACATACGTCTTCCACCCCTTCTATCTGCTCTAAATCATACCCTCCCAATCTTTCTTCCACTATGCTCTTATACTCTGCCATTTTCTCACTATCTTGCAACTTCTCCACTCTTCTCACAGGAGCTGTTTCCTCCTGTCTTCCCCTTTGTCCCTCCACCAATTTTCTTTGCAGCCTTACCTTGGCCATCACCAAGTGAGGGTCCAAGATTCCATTCCCCCACTCTCTCCACACTGTTGCATCCAACACTTGTCTTCTCATTTGCTCAACCACACCTACGTAATCTATCATTGCTTGTCATTCAACAAGTTCACCGCCCATCCTCCTCATGACTCTCCATGTATACCTGTGGATCATCTTATGCTGAAAGAAGGTGTTGGCTATTGCCAATCCCTTACCAGCACAGATGTCCACCAAAGCACTACCATTCCCATCTACTTCAGCTGGCACACCCCACTGACCAACAACTCCCATCCACTCATACATTCCCAACTTTGCCATTCATGTCTCCAATCAAAAATACTCTCGCTCCTCTCAAACTTGTCCATACATGCTTCTACACTTGCCCAAAACTCATCTTTCACTCTTGCCACTCAGTCCTTTGTCGGCGCATCAGTCCTTGTATACATACCTTCATCCTCACCCAAACAATCCTTGAACCCACTGTTCCATACTCTTATATTCTCCGTCCACTTCATGCTTATCATCAGACATACTCCCTCTCTTGCCCTCTCATTAACTCCCACACATATTCCTAAACCATATTTCCACTCTCTCACCTTTTCACCTTTCCATTTAGTTTCAGCCAATCCACATACATCCACTCTTGCATCCTCAAGCACCTGAACAATCTCTCTGTTTCACTTCATCATTCATTTCTCTCACATTCCATGTCCCCACCCTTAGAATGTCCTTTGTCTGTTCCTTAGTCGTCAACGTATGGTTCGTCCTGGTCCGAGGCACTTTATTCGCTTGTTTAGTTAGTTCTTTTTACGAGTAGGGCACTAACCCGCCACCAACCCCTTCAGTTTGCCTCATACGAAAAGCGGGGATAATGGAGAAGTATGCTTGAAACCCCCTTACCCCTTGATTTATGGTGAATATTTCTTTGTTTGGATGTGGATTCGCATCCAAAGAGCGGGTTGGGTAAGGAATCACCCCATTGAGGTTTGCCACGATACAGATGATGTTTTCTACGAACCAGAAGCTAAGCCAAGTGTTAAAACTAGCTAAGTACTTCCCCAATATTGCTGAAAACTGTTGGGGTAAATGGAATTTTAGATGTGTAATAAGATTTGCAACAATGAAGGAATCTCAGCTTTGACTTTGACCCTGTACAGACTATCTATCTATCTACTGTCAGGTGCCTTAATCCCGTATGGGGTGGCCACAAACAAATCACCTCCCTGCAGCCCTGTCCCCCGCCATTTCACTGCCCTGCTCCCAGCTCACACCCCCCTCTCTCATATACTTCTCCACTTCATCCCTCCACCTCCCCCTCCCCCCCTCCATCTCCTCACATACAGTCTCCTCACCAGTCTCTCACCTCTCCACAAGGCCAAACCACCTAAATGTGTTTCTCCAAGTGCTATCTATCACATCCACATCCACACCACAACGCTCCTTCACTTTCTCATTTGTCAGCCTGTCTCTCCATGTGACTCCACATGCTCCTCTCAAATAACTCATTTCCACTGCTCTCACTCTTGACTTGTGTCCCTCCAACAAGGTCCAAGCTTCACTTCCATACGCCAGAGTTGGTATTACAATATGGTTGTGCAGCCACACTTTGAAGAAATATCACCAAGTGATTGTACTTGTGGCTGAATGTTTCCTGCCTGAGTGTAATGACTGTGTGGTTAATTAACAAGTTTGTAACCAAAGCTCACACTCATGGTAGTATTTCCCAGCATCAATGGTAGTCACCCATCTACCATCACTTAATGTGGTATTAGATCACTGCTGAATGTGGTATTTTACAACTGGAATGCTAGATTTATCTCACAGTAGGGAATATTAAATACCATTCAATGAGTGAAAAAGTACTGAACAACTATGAAAATTTCCAAATGCATTAACATTAGAGCCTAGAGCACTGGCTACCAACCTTTCTAAATATGTAACCCATGTTAGATGACTATATGCATGAAGAAGGCCATAATTTGATGAATACAGTAGATACATTAATGCAGCTACAGAAATTGTAAACATGACAACCTATATAATCATCATCATCATCACCACCTAATCTACATAAAGTGAAAATATACAACCAGTAGTCCAGTACACATTACCGTATATTATTTCTTTCATGTGCAGAAAGGTAGAAATAACTGTCTATCTTCTATGGAGATTGAGAGAGAGACTGAACAGAAGAATATATGTGAGCCTGGTGGTGGTGGTGGAGGGGGGGGGGACCAAAACTAACATGGAAGGATGGGATGGAGTGACATATAACTGAGGAGTGTGTGAGATGGAGTGAAGGCAACTTGACTGAAGAGAACAGGGTGCCAAGGAGACTGTGATCACCCCTTATGGGATTAAGGCATATGGTGTCAGACAGACAGACACTTAATTCTATCATTTGCAAAAATGAAAAAAGGAATTGTACCTACCACAAAATTTACTTACTTTGTTACCATATCTTTCTGAAGATACCATATCTTTTTGCATTTTTATTTCATCAGTATTATACAACTGATTTTATAGCCATTCAAAACACAAATAATATATACTTAAATAATAATGGAATGTTTCTTGAGAACATTATCAGTTACAATGTTTAATAATACTACCCTGTACTTATTAACTACAGTAATATGTTATTTTCCAGGAAGGTTATTACAGAAGTTAAATAAATAAATAAATAAAAGAATGAAAGAAAAACATCAATGACATTAACAATGAAATGTCATTCTGAAACAAATAGGATGCTCATATTATGACAGTGTATAATGTATCAACAAACACTGGAAACACAATTATGCATGGTATATAGAAGAGGAAAATGCATGCAAACTGCATGCAAATAATTAATCCAAAGAATTCTAATGAGCAGTGCACCAAAAGCATAAGATCACCAACAAACATACTGAATCAAATATGGACAATCCATCATGTCCTCCGATGGCATAAACATGACCATCAAAGGCCACTACCCCGGCAGCGCTGCGGTGTTTTGTCATAGAGGTCACCATGGACCACTTGTTAGCTTCACTGTCATAGCACTCAACCGTGTTAAGGGACGTCACGCCATCATACCCTCCGCATACATACAGGTGATCATTTAGTACAGCTGCACCCACCGCGCTGTTAGGAGGAAGAGTGTCTGTAGTTGACTGGGTTATGAGGTGTACAGTACTTGTATACCTAGTTAGAATAATACAGCAAGCTATCATGACAAGGTACCTTTTATATCATTCTTTTTTAGCTATTTTGTCTACAGTAAGTTACAAATTGCTTATTAAAGATCCACTCCTTCCTATAAAGCCAAATTGCCAGTTTCCCATAATATACAGTACCAAATTTATGAAAAAATGTTGATATATTCTGAAACATAGCCCAGATTTAAAACAAGGAATGACTAAAGAAAACAATAAAATATGCAAATGGCAAAGTATGGCACTGACTGTTCTTGTTTCATCATTACAAAAGTAAAAGCAAAAAAGGGTTCATGATGTTGCCAATGTGCTTTGAAATTCAAAGCCAAAATGGCTAGCTGAATGAATGTTTGAAACATAAACTGTCACATAACCTGGCACAGTAAGAATGGCAGTGTATATAGTAAGGAGCATGATCTTTGTCTGAATATACTGTAACAGGCTTTCATCATCACAGAGTTTGCATCCACTCTCTCTCACAAACAGAGATAATATAACTCAAAAATTGCTGAAAATACAAACACACATTGTATTGCTGGATGCCACACCATCCAGCATGTCCATATTATATGTTGCCTTTTTAAAATTTCTGTTATGCAGGAAACTAAAAAAAAATAGCACTGCCTAAAGTTGTACTGATATACATGGAAAGATCTAGGGGTGTTTGTCCATGCTGCCTGTCCCTGGTTTATCACAAGATCAGTATGCAGTACTTTGAACACTATATACAGACAGCACCTTTTACTGGCTTTTAAGTATATTCTCCTAGACAAATACCATAATAACCATTCTTGGCTGACTGACAATGCTTAGCTGACTGTGGAAAAGGGAGTGGCAAATCCTTACTATTTTGGAAAGAGATACAGACAACAAGTCAGAAATACTTGTATGTCCACCCCTGATCCAATACCCATAAATCTGACCTGTCACTTTCCCAATTTCCATAATCACACTTTTTTTTTTTTTTTAATGCAAGGAAGAAGGAACCAAAGGCCAGGGCCCACATACTGTTCCTTCCAAGAAAAAGTAAAAACAATACAAAAGAGAGCCAAATTCAAGATCCATTCATTTCGAGATGCCTGGACACACTGCGCTTGAAAGATTGGAGATCATAGGAAGTAGGCAATACAGACAGAGGGAGACAGTTCCAGAGTTGACCAACTGCATAAATGAAGGACTGGGAGTAACGGTTAACTCTTGCATCAGAGAGTTGAACAGAAAAGGGATGAGAATTTATTGCTAGACGGGTACTACGTGCCCGTCGTAGAGGTGGAGGGATGCAAGCAGACAGTTCAGAGGAACAGTGACCATTGAAGTAGTGATAGAAGAGAGATAAAGAAGCAACAGTGTGGCGAAGAGACAAAGGTTGAAGGGAATCAGTAAGAGGAGGAGAGTTAATGAGACGAAAAGCCTTTGACTCCACCCTATTGAGAAGGGCTGCATGTGGGGAGCTTCCCCACACATGATAGCTGTACTCCATACACGGGCGAATAAAACCCGTGTACAAGGTCAACAACTGTGCAGGGGTAAAGAAAGTTCGGAGTCGGCCCAGCACACCTAATCTCTTGGAAGCAGATTTCACAAGAGATGTAATATGTTCTTTCCAAGACAAATCCCAAGAGAATGAAACCCCTAGCATGTTCAAGGATGATGCAGGACTGAGCTGGACATTATTAAACATTAGTGAGTAATCCTGAGGAAGATTTTGTCGGGTTGATAAGTGTAAGAACTGAGTTTTTGATGCATTAAAAACAACAAGATTATCTTTACCCCAATCAGAGATATGAGCCAAGTCAGACATTAGGTGTGCCAGAGAGTAGAGAATTCAGAAGAATCAAGTTCAGGAACACGAGAGCAAGATAGATCATTGCGTACATATACACAACAGCCACCTTTGGCTTTGAAATGAGAATAGAGAAAGTAGGAGGATACAGAAAAGGGTTTGCTGTCAGTTGTCTCAGACAGCTGAGTCTCAGAAAGAAAGAGAAGGTGAAGTTTAGAGGAGAAGAGGTGGTGCTCAACAGAGCGAAAGTTAGAGGAAAGGCCGTGATTGTTACAGAAATGAAGAAGGAGTGAGTCTGACAGTGGTTCCAGGCAGCTCCGAGAGCCATCACCGGGAGAGGGGCGGATGGTGGGGGCATTTATGGTCCCCCCCCCCCGGGGACTCCGAGGCACGATTTTCAGTAGCCATTTTTTTTTTTTTTATTAAATTTTGAAAAGGAAGTGTAGTGTGTAGCGTGTATGTAGTTTGGTGCTGACAGTTAGAGAAACGTGTATTGGAGAGCATGATGGTCTCTCTCTGCGTTACTGAGACACTGAAAAAGTTCAGCAAAGGGGGATGGTCTGGAACATTAAATGTACTGAAATTTTAAAAAATATTTTGGAATGTTACATAACCTGACATCCACATAACTAAGACAAAAACAAAACTTCTAAAGAGTTTTTAACACATGACTTGCTCTACGACAGTTGGTCTGTTATCTCTGCCCAAGGTCTACTCCTTCTTACTCATCAGTTTCATTTATATTAAAAAAAGGGAACAAAATTACAATACATTTAGTAACCAAAGATTACATTCACCTTCACCATCCTAGTCCTATTTCCCATTAAAAAATGAGGTGGGTACTAACCTGGAACAGGAAAGAGAAAGCACAAAAGTTGTGCTTCAATCTCCTGATGAATTTTTATTTTATTCTTGCTATCTCTTAATGATTTTAAAGTAGCCTTCAACAGCCTTTTCACAGTTACAGATCCTCCTAAAGCTAAATAAAACAAAAAATTGATAATTACACTGTTAAAGGTTAATACAAAATCCAATAGCATGAGTCACGTAATCATACACACATCGTTCTGTCTCTGAAATCATGGCTCAACTTTGTGGACAAAAACCAAACATACACATTCTTTTACATTTTTCTTTTAAAGAAAAACCTAGAAGATAAAGTCATTCTTTCAATTATCAAATTAAGATATGGCAGTACAATTTCTGATATATGACTCTTTACATAATTCACTCATCCATTTCTACCCTTTGTCAGTTATTTTGCTTTCCCACCACTCACTGCTCACACCACTCATTTCCTTAACCTTTGCTGGCCTAACTGTAAGGTAGTTTACCTTTTCTGGATCACTGTTTTATAACCAACATAAATTGTACCTCATTTGAGGTTTGCAGTTTATCCTGCACAGACCTTCATTGTGCCTCATAAGAAGTCTACAGTTCGGGAAGGGTAAAAGATTCATTTACCAAATCCAGTGGCCTTCTTCTTAGCCACCTTCCTTGGTGGTCTTCCATGTCTATTTCCATCATTTAACTAACTCATATTAAGCTCACATCATCACTCCATTCTCAATCATTCTCTTGATATGGCCATCCCATTTAAGTACACTCTTCTATCCTACAACTTCCACATAGCTGCTACTTATCCTACTCAACATACTGTACATGACTAACATACAACTTATGTTCAAGGCCCTCACTCTTGGTTTTTACATGCCACATAAATGTCTCAGGCAAAGGTGTAGGCATTAATATGTTACGACAATATATAACAATTATAGGCATTACCATATAAGTATTGAGATGAGTAACACTTACACAATAAGTCATGTCTGGTCTACAAGGAAAGTTGAACACATTCTAGTTCAGGAATGTCCGACCACCCAGATGTTTCACAAAACCCTTTAAGGCAGACAATACAAATATTTTATGGGCACGCAGTATAACCAACTTGAGCCAGTTATCTGACGTCATGTAAAACTACCTATGGAAAGGTATCAGACAAGGACACACCTATGCACTGGTCTGTATATAACCCCAGAGAAAGCAGCTGTCAGGGCAGAGAACCCGAGAGTATGATCGAGGGCACAAGGCAGAAGATGGGGTGAGCCAGGTGGTTCGTCGTCACGCTATGTTACATTACGCTGTCTAGCACATCTCCATCTCTATATAACTTTGTATAATAAAACTCTGTAACCGAAGAAGTGACTATACCCCATTTCACTTAGGATAAAAGAATACACAGAATGGGAAAGTGAAACAGAGAGCTACCTATTCATTCTACTTGACGACGCACCATTTTACCTGCAGCAGCCCACACACTCCACTGGTGATAGAGAGGCAGCCATTAATCTACGATACATTTACAATATCTCTCTCCATCTAAACGAACTCCTCAGCTACGTCTATCAACAAAGGGACCAGTGATCCCATATTCATTGTCTGATAGCTTCACGTAAAATATTTATGAATAAAAAGGAAGCTGTGCTAGTTTCTGCTGAGTTGGAGAAGGCCTGTGACAGAGTTTTTAGGGAGGGTGAGTGGGCAATGAGAAACCTTGGGATCAAGGAGCGGTTGGTCAGAGTGGTTACGGATAGGTATGTGGGTGCATGCACCCAGGTGAGAGTGAATGGTAATATGAGAAATGTAATTAGTTTTTCATGAATGCTGGCATGCATAAAGAGTCAGTCTTGAGCCCTCTGTTTTGTCACGGTGCTTGAAGCTCTCTCGTGTGACTTCAAAAGTGGACTATCATGGTAGATGCTGTATGCTGATGACTTGGTGCTGACCACACAGAATGAAAGGGAGGGAGAGGAGAGATCTAGGAAATGAAGAGACAGAATGAGGTATATGGGTTTGAGAGTAAATTCTGAAAAAAGTGATGATATCTAGGGCTGGTGGCAGTACTGTCAAAGCAGGAGTGTGTGGTTTGCCAAAAGGGTGTGGGAAGTAACTCCATCCTGTGCACTGTTTGTGATAAGTGGGTGCATAAGAGATCTAGAGGTATTGGGGTAGACTGCGAGAGAATGCTGATTTTGTGTAAGCAGTGTGTCGAGAAGGGCATGTAGAGGGTGTCAAATGTGAAAGGATTGATCTTGCTGGTGAGCCTCCTGAAAATGTACAAGAGTTTAGATATTTGAGGGGCATGTTATGTGCTGGAGGTGGGGCTGAAGCTAGCTCTGTGGCTAAGGTAAGGAGTGGTTGGAAGAAGTTCAGGGAGCTGTTGCCTTTCCTGACACTGAGAGGGCTCTCCCTCTGTGCTAAGAGATCCTTGACTGCAGTATGTGTTAGGAGTGTAATGCTGTATGGTACTGAGACCTGGGCAGTAGAGGAGGAGGACATTCGTAGGCTCAGATGGATGTGTAGTGTGATCTTGAATATCTTGAATGTGAGGCCTGAGGAGGCTAGGATTACAACTGACGAGTCAAGAGGAAGGATGGGGATATAGTGTATTGATGCTGTGATGAGGCGAGGTAGCTTGAGATCATCTGGGCATGTTGAGAGGATGGAGAATGACAATTGAGTGCTCAAGGTGAGAAGTGTGAATGTCGGGGGTAGGGTTGCAATATGTAAACCCAAAAAGACCTGGGCCAAGGTCATACAATATGACCTCATGGATAAGGGACTGAATAGGGAGGCTGCCAGAGATTGAGTTGCATGGACAACTGTCATTAAGTGACCAAGGCCGAAGCATGCAAGCATGGTGGAGCACTGATAAACGGTATGATACGATATGAAAAATTAACATACAGTACTTTCATGCAGTCTTCATGCAGCCCCTATAACAGAAATAAATCTATCAATTTCCTTCCCATATTCCAACCACATAACTTCCTTACCTTCGTTTACAATTCATGGGGCAGACTTTACTCCAGCATTTGCTCGTGGGATCAAAGACTTCCACTGTTGCTAGGCGGTCAATCCCATCATAGCCTCCAATTGCATACAATTTCTTTTTCATAACCACTACCCCAACACGTGAGCGCAGCATTGACATTGATTCAGCCATTTGCCACCGTCCTACTATAGGGTCGTAGACTTCCACAGTGCTCAGGGAGTCCCCTGTGTGGGATGAAGTGAGAAATCGTAAGTCAGATTGTGTTGTGATATTGATACAACAGATAAGCCTTCCATACAGACCTAATTTCAAGAAATATGACTACATTTTCCTGTTTAAAACAAATGCAGCAGTATAATAATTATTCACCTTCATGCTGCTGGGGTTTTCTTTAAAGCTGCAAGTACCTGCTCATTTCCTTTTTTATTTGTTGTAATTCTGCAAAAGAAATACGTTCAATAGCTATTGTTGATATCATTATATCTATATATCCACACCACAGCAGTTATTTGTGAACTTTAACTGTGTTTAATAAATGCAGTGAAAGTCTGGAAACTCCCTGTACTGTTGTTTGCAGATGATACTGTGTTGTTGAGTGAAGACGAAGGGGAGCTGCAAGGCTTGGTAGATGAGTCTGGGAGTGTGTGTAAAAAACGGAATCTAAAGGTGAATGTAGGGAAGAGTAAAGTGGTGGTCTTGGAGAGAAGTGAAGCCAGTGAATGTACAGTGAGATTGGATGGGGAGTGCATTTAAGTACTTGGGTAGTGTGATGAGTAAGGATGGGAGTCTGGAGGGTGAAGTGCTTGAAAGGGTGCAGCAGAGAAGGAAGGTTGCTGGTTCGCTGAAAGAAGTGATAAGAAATAGGGAAGTGAGCATGGAAGTGAAAAAGTTGTTATATGACAGTATTGTGATACCAACTCTAACATATGGAAGTGAAGCTTGGAGCTTGTTGGAAGGACAGAAGTCAAGAGTGAGAGCAGTGGAAATGAGTTAATTGAGAGGAGCATGTGGAGTCACATGGAGAGACAGACGAACAAATGAGGAAAAGAAGGAGCGTTGTGGTGTGGATGTGGACGTGATAGGAAGCGTTAGGAGAAACACGTTAAGGTGGTTTGGGCATGTAGAGAGGATGAAGAGTGAAAGACTGACGAGGAGAGTGTATGTCAGTGAGGTGGAGGGGGGGAGAGGGAGGGGGAGGCCGAGGATGAGATGGAGGGATGGAGTGGAGAGGTATATGAGAGAGGGGGGTGTGAGCTGGGAGCGTGGTAGTGAAATGGCAGGGGACAGAGTGACATGGAAGCGATTTGTTTGTGGCCACCCCGTGCGGGATTGAGGCGTCTGGCAATAGATAGACAGAGATAGTAATGCTGAGGAAAGGAATGTCATGATTGGTTGCCAAACGAAGTTAAGCTTTACTGCTTCAACTGGCATGCTTGTATAGTATACATTGCAGTGTGAAGGTCAGAGATATTTCAAAAGGGTCTGACTTTTATGTAACCCCCCTTATTAAATAAGAAAATGGGCTTACTTGTTGACATTCTCATTTGAAAATTTAGTGCTAGTACATTGAAACGGCATACTGAATACTGTTATGCAGGAAAATACACAATTACAGTAGTTTATTAAGAAGGGAAATGATATCCTTCATTATCTCAATTTTTAATCCAACTTTTACTGGTCTTATTATCAAATCTGGTTCCTAGGATTATGTGCCCATTGACTTAATCTGTGCCACCACTGACTGCCACTTATGTTATTGTATTCTTTTTTTTCTCTCTTGTCTGTACATCTCTATGATCTGATCTGATCTGGTGATAACCACATAGAGATATATAAGCTAGTATATTGCTAGTTTTCCTTCTCTTACTAAGCCTGGCTAATAATTTCCATGTCTTCATCTCCCTTCATCTTCCACATTCTCAACTTTTTGTTTTATGTCTCCCACACTAACAAGCCTCTTCATCTTAACTAGTGACATCATACAAGACAACTTATATATCATTATCATCATCATCATCTAATCCTGTGTTGCCCCATGAGGAGTGCAGAAGCCCAAGACTAGGCAAGTTGGTCCTGACATTTAAGATGAGAACTTATACATTATGTCTTTAAATGTCCCTATGGTGTTGGAGAGGGGATGCCTTCATGTGCTGGTATTCAATATCCCTCAATCCCCTCCCTATCCCTTGAAAGGAGGATGGTGTAGCCCCTGAAGAAGGCTACTTTTAGCCTGCAGTCCATCATGTTTAGATGAGCTTAAGGCTGCAACTACTACTACTACTGCTATTGTTCAGAGGGTTAATCATGCCAAGTCCAGGATAACTGTTCCAAGTTCTGGGTAACTGTGCTAACCATCTGAAAGTGTCCATTATATGAGTGGTTGTCAAAATATGCAATATTTATTGAAATATAACCATTTGGAATTTATTAACTACTCAATGATCTACATAATCCCTAAATTTCACCATGTTACCTGATTACTATGTACTCTTTAAAGGAAAATGTTTTTATAATATATATTTTTTTAATATTTGCTGGAAATGCTAAGGTTTGGTGTTAAATGAATATAGCTGCCTGCATACTTCAAAGTACTGTCAGTAATTGTGGACAGTATAAGGTATGCTATGGAAATCATGAGAATTTATACCTTTGAGCATACAGTGTGTAGTCCCTTGTACAATATGTACTAATGGGGCAAATGCACCAAGACTGTATGAGGAATTGCGACCAAGATATTAAAGCAAGTAATGAGAATAATTGTTGCGAAGATGCAGTATCTTAATCACTGAAAACAACAAGCTACCCAGTGATGTGTTCATTTACAGCAGGGATTCTCAACCTCCCCAAGGGTTTGCAGGAGGGTTTCCAGGGGGGTACTTAGATGACTGATGAAAATGTATTAAAATCTACTGAGAGAGAGAGAGAGAGACAGAGCATGTGTGTGTGTGTGTGTGTGTGTGTGTGTGTGTGTGTGAGACAGCTATAGATGTGTGTGTCAGGTTGGTTTACGTTCAAACAGCAGCCCTGGGTGAGGGTGGTAATTAGTCTCATTACAGTCAGCTAGCTGCAACTGATGCACATACATGTTGCCCCAATGTCTCCAGATATTTTTATTTAACCTAAATGAGGTACGTTCATAACACTTCTAATAGTGTGTTGATGTTTTTGATAATACGATGATATACTGTACAGTATATGCTGGTGATATTTTTTATGATGTGGTCATGAATTTCATTACTGAGTGATGTTATAGCATTCTGGAAACCTGTGTTTATGACTGTGGTCATATGTGTGACTACTTTGCAGCAAATCTTAGACCTGATTGGTGTTGGCAGAGGTATGCACTCACCGTGTGCTTTCTATAGTCGCAGCGCGCAAGTCTGAGGTTGTCATTATCGTGCCATGGCAACCTACTCGTCAACAGTGTGTCCCATTTTGTGTATAATATGATACACACGTGATTCATGTATAACATGTCCGTGTATAATAACATTCGTGTACAATTTACTTGTGTATAATATGATACGAAATCGGACACACTGTTGACAGGTATGTTGCCAGGGTATGACGATGACAACCTCAGAGTTGTTGCTGTTTGTTCTTTTGATACTGGTGGTAATATGACTGCCTGAAGTTGTTTCTAATGTGTGATCTTATTACAGTGGTGATAATACAAGTGCCAAATGACATTTTTATTGTTTGACTCCATGCTGTTATGACTGCCAGAATTTGTTTCTACGATGTGATGAATGCATGAAGTTATTAGTATTGTGTGATGTTATGATGATGTTAATAATATGACTTCCTGACGATTGTTTGACAGTCTGATCTTCAGACATCACGACTGACTGAAGTGTTTCCACTGTGTGATCTTACAGTGGTGATGATGAGTACTTGATGGCATTTTTATTGTGTACTCTTTATGACGGTGGCGTTATTATAACTGCATGCCAATGTCAATAAATATATGCATGGCTTTGGTTAAGTAAGTATTTTTTATTACAATTCCAGATACCATTATGACCATCAGCAAATAAATAGTGTGATAAAAGCTACATTCAGTACAGAGGGACCACTACTGTCAAAAATGGGTACAAATTACCATACTGTGTTGTATGCCACAAAGTTTTATCAATGGAATGTGTGAAACCAAACTTTCTCAAGCAACAAGTTGTCACCTGAATCTGAAAAGTAAGAATGACGTCTTCTTCAAGCAAAAGGAAGAGGGACTGAAGTGAGCAAATTGTTTAGAACAGTTTGGTTAAAAAATTAATCTGAGTTACATGCACTGTATATGGTATCTCTGAAAACTGGGGTGGGGGTAAAACATTGCAGAGATGTTAATCATTCCTTGCTTGACAGACACAGTCCACTGTGTTAGTGGACGTGGTGCTAAGCAAGTCACATCAGTACCCCTCTCAAATGATACTGTTCATCAATGAATATAAAATATATCTGAATATATGTGGTAGGTGGAGGCACTCACCATCCACTCACTCTATGTAGTGCTGCTTTAGGTGTTTGCCCTTTCCTCTCTTCCATCCTTCCTCTTCTGTTTTTCTTTCCTTCATTTTTTTCTCTTTCTGCCTACGGGTGACTTTACACTCCCTCTTCTGTCTTTCTTTCCTTCATTCTTTCCTCTTCCTTCTGCCTATGGGTGACTCTACACTGAGTGACAAACCAGATGGTTTCCTGTACACTAAGAAACCATTTACTATGCTGGGTGGTAACCATATAACCAAATTATGGCACCTGGTGGTTTAGTGGGTAATTAAGGTGCTCCAATCGGACTGACCCTGGGTAGGTTTATATCCAAGGGGTGGTTGCGGTTTACTGCTCACATAATGCCACTCAGGGATGAGCGAGGCTTGTCACTCTCATCTTAAATGTCACGATCAACATGCCTAGCTCCGGGTTCCTGCGCTCCACTGTGCGGTGACGTAGGATTGGATGATGGATGGATCTGAATATATAAAACAAGTGACTGCTGAAATAAAAGGGGCATCTTTAGGCAAATTTGCAAAAACAGCTTGATGAGTCAACTAACATGGCTGGTTGTGTCAAGGATTTCTTGTTCTGTCATGCACTGAAGTCAACTAAAAGAGGTGAAGATATTTCCATTTTCCATGAAGTCTCACATCTTTTAGGGGCTGAAGGAATTGCTTGGAATAATATATGTACATGCACAACTGACAGAGCACCAGCAATGCTTGGCCATCAATCAGGGTTTCTAGGAAGAATTAATGAGGCGAATTCTGAAAAAACACATTTTCACTGTATGCTTCATAGATATGCTCTGGCAGTTAACCTGTCACGTCCCAACCGATTTCCAACCTACAATACCACAAAATCCCGAGCATTTTTGGGAAAAAAATTTATTGGCTCAAACTTTCGCTTTTGGTGAGAAACATCAAAAATTCATAGAGGAATCGCGACCCTGTGCTTAAAACTGTTGATACCGGTGCCATGTAACCTTACGTTTTCCTTCTTTTTCAGGGTACCTGGCTAAAGAAAACGAACTATGGAAGGGTTAACTAATTCAAACTACTATCAATTATGTATTTATTTATGTATTTGGTATGAATTTATGTGTAGTAGCAGACTATATTGGTTTTAACACATTTATATAGGCAATAGAAGCATTGTTCAGTCACCAAACACATTCACATATGGCACCTTCCTTTATGACATTACCACCTCATCACTTCTGTTTGTTTCTTGCTCCAGCTTCTTTATTTCTTTGTCCTACACCTCAGGAATAACTTTCACCATGAATTTCGTCATTGGAGAGACCGTGGGGCAACATACCTTTACTGGTCAGCTTACTGCTAACAGGTGAATTGCCCAGTGTGAGGGGGAGGGGGGGAGGGGGAGTTAGGTGGGGCCAGGCAGTATCCCCGCTTGACAGCAGGTAGAGGAAGGTCTCCCGCATATGCCTACCAAAAATCACCAATGAAACTTGAAAATTGTGCAAATTATGACCCTTGCAATTGCGCGACGTACCCATACGTTGATGGGTGTAGCTGTGACAAAATATCGCGACGTACCCATAAGTCGATGGGATTTCTTAGGTTATAACTCTCTCACCAGAGTTAAGATTAGTAAGATGGAAGAGTTAAGAGTGTAGAATGGGACTGAAGTGTATTGGTGTTGTGATGAGGAGAAGTAGACTGAGATGGTTTTGGCATGTGGAGATGAAGGGGGATGACAATCGGATGCAGAAAGTGAGAGGTGTTAACGTTAGGGGTAGGGTGGCAAGGGGTAGGGTGGCAAGAGGTAGGCTGAAAAAGACCTGGAATGAGGTCACTGAGTGTGACCTCAGGGATAAGGGACTGAAAAGGGATGCTGCCATAGACTGAGCAGCATGGAGGGCCACCATTAGGGGATCAAGGCGGACGCATGCAAGCATGTTGGAGCTTTTAAAAATGAAACAAAACAAAACAAAACAAAACTTTTATGATGTCGTGCATGGTAAATACCATTAAGTCAAGTGCCCTAAATACACGACTCTTCCACCTACTGTGCCAGGAGTTTGGAGCAGATTAAAAAGCATTACTCATTCAAATCAAGGTTCACTGGTTGTCATGGGGGAATGTGGTATCAAGCGTACAGTCACTGATGGAGAAGCTTTCCGAATTCTCCAAATGTGACGAAAAAGTCGTTGAAGTTCACCAAGAAATTTTCAGACAAGTGTCTCCAGAAGCTGGCCTACTTGAAGGACATATTCTTACATCTGAACTCATTAAACTTATCCCTCTAAGGCTGTTTTACCTCAGAGATTGATTTCACGGACAAACTATGACCATTCAACATAAGCTGGAGCTGTGAGAAGGGAAGGTCAAAGATGAAAATCTTAGCCTGCTTGAACACCTTGGAGAAGCACATGATAAATGCAAAGGCACTGGGAAACTAGAAATGGTGCACCTTTTGCAAACACATCTTTGTTCTGTGGACGGAGTTGCAGGCTTATTTCCCCGAAGTGAGTGAGTTGGAATCAAAATTGATCAGAAACCCATTTACTGTTAATATGCACCTCCCAGATAGCATGCAAGATGAATTCTTAGAGGTGGTGAATGACCCTGCTGCAAAAGATGCATCTGAAACACTTTCCCTGACCAAGCTCTGGTCTAAAATGAGTGAGCTTTACCCTGCTGTAGCTGATGTTACTGTGAGGTCTTTGCTGATATTCCCTGGTACGTACCTAGTGGGCAAGAATTTTCAACACTGTTCAACATGAAAACTAAACACAAAGCACCACTTAATGTGGTCCATGACCTTCAAGTATGTCTGTCTAATACTGTTACTTAAATTGCACAAAACAGGCACATCCTTGACAATGAAGTTCAATACTGGTTGCCATATTTAAAACATGGTTTTAATGATTATATGCCAAATGAAGTATTTATAATTTTTGTTAAGTTTTACAACAGCTGATACAGTACCATTTCACACTGAAAAAATGCTAATGCTTATTTTCTTCATAAAGTAACTACAGTTTCATCCTGTGTAGTATCATCTTACAGACTGATACACAAGCATCTTCCTAAAGTGTGACAAGTACATAATGGAAAAATTGAACTGAGACAAGTATCTTCCCAAAGTATGACAAATACATAATGGAAAAATTGAACCATCTGAAACAAACACTAGTAAAGATAAGGTTTTCATTGTATTTTGCCAGTTGTAAAATTTCTTCAGTCAGAAACAGAAGGATAGTTACGGTATTTCTTTTACTGTACAGTCATAAGAAAAACTATTGTTACCCCCAGAAATGTTCGATGCAAAACGAACGTTAGCTAGGCTATGTGGGCAGGTCCTTGCTGTTCACCCTTCCCCTATCTAGTGTTGCCATATCACAATCCCACTACAAGAGGTGGAATAACGAGGAAGAATGAGCCATATGGCAAGGAAATATATGGGACGTGTTTGCGTTACCCTGAGCACCCCGCCGGGGATTAATAATGAAACTTGGCACGTTTATAATTTTCCTACTATTCAACACTTGTTATCTATAGAATACAACAAATAAATTATTTTTAAGGGTATTAAATCTATAGGCATCGATTTTTTTTTTTTTTAATGACAGTCTAACGGGTGCACAAGTTCATTTGTTTGCTCTAGATGGGTGGTTAAATGCTTCAGATGGATGCTTCAGATGTCTAGAAGCTGTTTTGGAAGCAGGGGGTGGGTGTACAAAATATTAAAGCAATGAGACTGAAAATGTATTATTATTTTCCTCCACTCAACATTTAGTATACGTACAAAGCAATACATATCATAATTACAATGAAATTTACTAAATTGGCTTGTATTGGCTGAATTACTATCATATAAGATAAAAATGGTAGATTACTAGTGGAGAAGGGAGAAAAAGTAAACAGATGGAGAGAACACTTTAATGAACTGTTGAACATAGAGAATGAGAGTAATGCAAGTATAAGTGGCTGGGGAATGGCAGGGAGAAGGAGGGTTGTGAGAAGAGAGGAAGAAATCACCAGGAGGGAAGTGGTGGGAGCAATGAAGAAAGTTAAAATGGGGAAAGCCCCAGGAATTGATGGAGTGTGTGGTGAAATGCTGAAGCATGGGGGAGAGAGAGTAACAGAATGGATGTAGAAGGTGTGCAGATTGGCTTGGGAGGAGGGTAGAGTCCCAGAGGTTTGGAAGTCAGCTATAATTATTCCTCTGTACAAAGGAAAAGGGGAAAAAGCAGTGTGTGGTAATCATAGGGGCATTTGCCTTCTCAGTATAATAGGAAAAGTATATGGTAGGATACTTATTGACAGAGTTAGGGAAATTACAGAGGAATTAGTTGGAGAAGAACAAGGAGGTTTTAGGAAAGGAAGAGGTTGTGTAGACCAGATATTCATTCTTAGATCCTTAGTGGAAAAGTTTCTAGAGAAGGGCAAGAAGTTGTATGCAGCCTTCATGGATCTGGAGAAAGCATATGACAGGGTGGATAGACAAGGATTGTGGAAGGTATTAAGAATATATGGAGTGGATGGGAAGTTGTTGAAGGCAGTGAAGAGTATGTATGAGGGTGCTAAGGCTGCAGTGCGTGTGGATGGCAAACTGAGTGAATCTTTCCATTTGAAGGTTGGATTGAATCAAGGATGTGTCATGTCTCCATGGCTGTTCAATCTGTACATGGATGGGGTTATAAAAGAGATACAAGGTCGGGCAGTGGATGTTGGAGTGGCTCTAGTGAGAGGGGGCAGTGTTTGGAAACTCCCTGTACTGTTGTTTGCAGATGATACTGTGTTGTTGAGCGAAGACGAAGGGGAGCTGCAAGGCTTGGTAGATGAGTTTGGGAAAGTGTGTAAGAAACGGAATCAAAAGGTGAATGTAGGGAAGAATAAAGTGATGCTCTTCGAGAGAAGTGAAGCCATTGAATGTACAGTGAGATTGGATGGGAAGGATATGGAGAATGTGAGTGAATTTAAGTACTTGGGCAGTGTGATGAGTAAGGATGGAAGTCTGGAGGGTGAACTGCTCGAAAGGGTGTAGCAGGGAAGGAAGGTTGCTGGTTCGTTGAAAGCAGTGATAAGAAACAGGGAGGAGAGGATGGAAGTGAAAAAGCTGTTACATGACAGTATTGTGATACCAACTCTAACATATGGAAGTGAAGCTTGGACCCTGTTTGAAGGACAGAAGTCAAAAGTGAGAGCAGTGGAAATGAGTTATTTGAGATAAGCATGTGGAGTCACATGGAGAGACAGACTAACAAATGAGGAAGTGAAGGAGCGTTGTGATGTGGTTGTGGACGTGATGGGAAGCGTTAGGAGAAACACATTACGGTGGTTTGGGCATGTGGAGAGGATGGAGAGTGAAAGACTGACGAGGAGAGTGTATGTGAGTGAGGTGGAGGGGGCGAGAGGGAGGGGGAGGCCGAGGATGAGATGGAGGGATGGAGTGGAGAGGTATATGAGAGAGGGGTGTGTGAGTTGGGTGGTAGTGAAATGGCGGGAGACAGAGTGACATGGAGGCGATTTGTTTGTGGCCACCCCGTGCGGGATTGAGGCGTCTGGCAATAGATAGATAGATAGATGTCTGGCATGGGTGCACACTCATTGCCCGTTTGCATGTGTGCTGCTGACTCTACACCATTCTGTTTTATTTTCATTTAATGAATTCGGTGCCGGATAATAAAACGAATTGTCTCTATGCACAGAGGCCAGACAATCTAATTATCTTTTATTACCTCTAGCACAAATTCTAATATCTGTGTCTCACATAACAGATATTGACGGGTTTGCGGTATAAACTTTCCTGTCTCATCATTCCACAGATCTTCGTCGTAGTGTCACAGTGTATAGTTCTGAAGGGTAACGACAGTTTTTCTTATGATTGTACACTATGATGTTAGTGCTGAACTGATTAAAAAAATCATTACAATTTCAACCATCTGTTAATATCCATTGCAGAACCACTGCACACTGAATTAACCTTAACAGATTACTATTCCATATTCATTGTCAGATTAATGGGGGTATGGGTTCAATGGTCCAATAACTCAAGGGATATTCAGTGTGAAAAAGAGTGATTATGTTCTGGTACACTATCCAGGTTGAGGACAGAGCAAAAACTATGATTAGTGTATATAGGTATGTTACACATCTTGACCGAGCCAGAAAACACTGGATGGGATGATCACCTTTTTCATACAACAGAATCACAGAAAGTACAGCCTGAGTTTCCAACTTTCAAGGAGCCTAAGGCCCCAGCTATTGTTGTCATATCTACAAAGCAGATTATTTTGATATTAGAAACATCTGAGTTTGTGCAGGGGACTCTTACTTAAAGATATTTTTCGTGCAAGGGTCTCATTGTATGCTAAATTTTGTACTCTTTGATGCTATCATTACATGTTCATTTGATTTCACACTGATTTCGTGTATGCTACATGATTTTCAAATACTGTATTTCACGATGTTCAGTTCTCAACACTATGATATTCTTGAATCTCACAAGTTCTGTTCTCAGCATTTCTTTTTTTTTAAACAGAAGATGAATAAAAGAAAGATTTTAAAAAATCATACACCTGATTACAGGTATCCTCCATTCATAAAACATCTGTAACAGATGGACATGAACTGCTGTAAACTGATGATTGGGGGGAAACTAATAAAGGAAAGCAAGTTCCAAACAGAAGCAGTTTGGGAAATAAAAGAATTCTGATAGGCAGATCTGCAAAATGGCAGCATTTGAAGGTATAAATGTCATTGGCAAACAACGTTTATGCACAAAAACACTTTAATTTTATACAGACCAGCACGACTCCTCCAAAGCAAATGGCAGTTGCACCATCATGTTTCCCCATATATCAGTGACATAATTATGTTATGAAGCAACTTTGTTTTCAAAGTTAATTTCCTCAAACATATACCAAAAACTTCAGGTAATAATCTGAAGCAAATTGCACTTGTAGTTTCTGTGAAAAAAACAAACAAACAAACAAACATAAAACAGGCATAAATGCCCCACTGTTCAGCACCAGTACTACTACTATTACTACAATAAGAACAACAACTACTACTACTACTACCACTAATATAGTCACGGCACACAACTCTGAGGTTGTCATTATCATACCCCGGCAACCTACCGTTCAAAAGTGCGGCTGATTTTGTATCATACACGAATCATATTATTATGCATGAATATATTATACACGAATATCATTATACACAAAAATATTGTACACAAATCACATGTGTCTCATATTATACACAAAATCAGAGGTACCGCTGAGGGGTAGGTTGCCAGGGCACAATAATAACAACCTCATAGTCGC
>JAGKTI010000117.1:91131-103186 GCA_018397915.1 Birgus latro
TTTTGCTAGGTACTGATATTAAAGCTGAACTTTTTTCCATCTCATATGTGTATATGTAAAAAAGCAATACTTATTTGTGAAAAAAATATAGAAATGTAGAAACAGGTCAATGTACAAATCAACAAAATATGGATAACTCACTTGCTCCAGAGGTGTTGAGCTGCTGGAAGGATCTTGAAGGAATTGAAGATGAGTTAGGTAGTGTGTGTGTGTGTGTGTGTGTGTGTGTGTGTGTGTGTGTGTGTGTGTGTGTGTGTGTGTGTGTGTGTGTGTGTGTGTGTTACGTATTCTCTGTTCCTTGCACCACATTTGCCTAACACATGCGATGCACACAATAGATTTCTCCACGAACATTCGCTGCATGACATACGTATATAATGTCATATATGTGTCGCTGTGTAGCGTATTTTCTTGTCTCTGATCATTACGTAACTTTCCGCTGTCAGTCAATGCAAGCAATATTTCTCGGTGAACACTCGCTGCACTATTTTATACGTATATTTCACACTGAACCATATACAATATAAAAGACTATCACATGATTCCATCCCAGCCTCTCCTGTTATTCCCTTCCCTACTGTATGGCGTAAGAGACCGCTTGTTCCCATAGCAACTAATGCATATGTCTATGTATCTCTATGGCATATCATAATGCCTGCTATGGTAGGTCAGTTATTTCACTAATCCAGGCACTATATGTTTCACAGATATAAGTAATGGGTTCACTATAAGGGTAAAATACATCATTTTACGGGCTGGGTGAGTGGAAACCCTGCTATAACAAACCAGACTCTGCCTCTAGGCCTAATGGCTGATAACGGGCCCCAATGCTTTACAATATATCTACGTTCAATAGACACAATCACTTCACAGTAGAGTAAAAAACACTGTACAATCACAATATTTCAATAATGGCTTCAGCCTCGGGTGGGAGGGGGAAAATGGCGGATTTAAAGGGACAACAAAACACAGCACGATCCTGCTGTCTGGCTGCTAGTGGAGCACTGAGATTCTATCACTACATACAGGCACATATGAGTCATTGCAGTGTTGCCAAGGTCTTCTCTCGGGAGAGACATGTGGCTGCTAGAACGCTACAAAATTTGGTTAATTTTTTTCGTATTTTCACACAATTTTTTTCCCTGTGCTTTGCCACACCACACCACACCACATGAAACGCGAATTGCAGTCCCGTGTGCGAAAGGGTTAATAATAATAATATCAGCTTCCCATGCATTATACTGTCCCTTACTACCACTATGGAGTCAAGTTATATGTAAGTGTGACTGATTCATAGCAACGACTGGAAAAAATCGGGGGAGGGAGGAACACACTACTTGGGACATCATTTCAGTGTTACTCTGGCTGAAGTGTAAAAATTTTATTCTCTTCAAGAGAGACACCCCCAGGCTGTAGGAGTCCCATAACCCTTTCAGTTCATGGACTCCTTTTAAAATTCTATTTTGAGTAATGTCACAAATGTTATTAACCTTATGAAAGACACCACTGGGCAGTAGGGGTTAAGATCTGTATTTCTCTGGTATCAACTATACAGCCAATTCTCATTCACTCTTATGATGGCTATGCATAGTCCAAATCTGAGAATGTGAGAACTTAGGATCTTTCTTGTTTTCTCTCCCATGCAATATATATACAGTAAACCCTTCATAAGCCGAACTTTTAGAAGCCGGAATCTTCAGTTAGCCGAACTCAGGCCGAGACCACGTATGAAAGAAGGCCGAAATGCGAAAGTAGGGGGAGAAATGGCGCCAAGCGGACTCGTGGCGCCAGTCTGCTGCTTGCTTTTGGAGGCGGTAGTTGCGCCATTCTTACTGTCATTTAGTGCTGAACAGTGCTCTCCTTTTGCCTTCTGCCTTGCCATGGAAGGTTCATAGCTTAAAAGAAGTGATACTGGCACCTCTAGTCATAAAGGAATGAAGCTAAAAAAAAAAAAAAAAAATGTGCGCGTGTGACAGTGTAGTGATCATGATTAAAGTTCAGTACTATTATTACTGAAAGTGTTACATTGCAGTCTATTACAGTGATACATTTAAGTTTAGTTCTTAATATAGAGTGAAATAAATACTGGGTATTGTTTAGAATTTACGTTAAAGTATGAACTAACCCACCTCCACCAACTCTGTCTCCAAAACAAAACAAACTGCCGAACTTCGAAGAATCTACTACTTCTAACGAAAGGTGTTACATTGCAGTCTATTACAGTGATTACATTTAAGTTTAGTTCTTAATATAGAGTGAAATAAATACTGGGTACTNACCACCTCTGTCTCCAAAACAAAACAAACTGCCACAGAATCTACTGCTTCTAACGAAAGATGTTACACTGCAGTCTATTATAGTGATGACATTTAAGTTTAGTTCTTAATATAGAGTGAAATAAATACTGGGTACTGTTTAGAATTTACATTCAAGTGTGAACTCCACCACCTACACCACCTTCGTCTCCAAACCAAACCAACTGCCGACGATCTTCTGCCTCTGACGAAAGGCAAATTATGTGCACTGAATTCTTTCTTTTTTGTCTTTCTTTATTAATTTATACACTGTATATGCTCCTTTACTTTAGTGCTAAGAAGACAAGTAATAAGTATTGTTATTGCAATTTGGGGGGTGAAAATCCATCTCCAACACACGTTACCGACAGTCGGTACTGCCTCTGTGAATGATTTTCTACCAATTAACCACTTCAGTACTGTGACGTCTATTTCTACTTTATTTACGCTTCCTCCAGCCGATTTTATGGCACTCAGGACTGGACTCACATACTGAAGGGGCTAACGAAGGCTGTACCAACCCCGTGCACTTCCACAGATCCAACCTACACTGACTAAAATTGTCCGGTGGCAGCAAGAACAAAATGAAAATACACCCAGCACTGAAGGGGTTAAATGTATATTAAATGCACTATATTGTTTTTTGTCATAACTAATTTATTTATATATGCTTCTTTAATTTAGTGTTGAAAGGACAAGTAATAGGTATTGTCTTACCAATTTTGGGGGGTGATAATTCGGTAATTTAGCAATTTTGGGGGGTGAAAATTCGGTAAGCCGGAAAATTTGGTAATTCGAACCAGGGTAGAGCCCCATATAGTTCGGCTTATCAAGGGTGTTAGTATGTGTGCGCACGCACACATCTAAGTCACGAGTGATGACGTCATCGGAGGGTTCCTGTGGTTTGCTACTGGGAGCCTTGGTAGTTCACGTCGTGAAGCCGGTGAGCGTGGTTGTCTAGTTCCAACACTGGTAGCAGAGCGTAGTTACGATCTACGGACCTCTGGGTTCAAAGGTATGGCATGAAGCATATCTCAACAAGTTGAACAAAATCCATGCAGCAAGGGAGAATGATCTTAGCGAATGGGAAGTGGTTGATGATGACACAGAATTGCTTGTTCTTTTCAACTCTGAAGCCGTATTATGTGCTAAGGAAAATGAAATTACAAATTGGCAGAATAATGATGTGTATGAGGAAGTAGATGATGTTGGGCAAGGTGCCATAACGGTTCGATGGGTTGTGACAGAAAAACTGAGAAATGGAAAGCCTATTGTTAAGGCCCGCTTAGTCGCCAGAGGATTTGAGGAAGACACAGTGGATCTCCGAAAAGACTCGCCTACTTGTTCAAGGGAAGCAGTGCGTTTGGCACTTTCTTTGGCCTCCACCAACCAGTGGGATTGCCACACTATGGACGTGAAAGCTGCCTACTTGCAAGGTAACGACATTGAGAGAGTTGTTCATTTACGTCCTCCGCCTGAATATGCAAATGGTAAGTTATGGAGACTAAAGAAAACTGTTTACGGCCTTTGTGATGCTGCTAGGCATTGGTATCTGCGCGTAAAAGATCAGTTGTTGAGTCTCGGAGCTAAAGTGTCATCACTGGATTCAGCGCTGTTCTCTTGGAGCAATGGTGGCAAAGTCGAAGGCATTGTAAGCATCTACGTCGACGACTTCCTTTGGGCTGGTACACATGAGTTTGAACAGCAAGTGATAAACCGTTTGAGTCAAATATTCCTCATCGGCAGTTCAGAATCAAAAGCCTTCAAATACGTTGGTCTCAATGTCATCTCCAACATCGATGGCAGCATAACGCTCGACCAATTCCAGTATGCTTCATCCTTGAAACCAGTCACGCTGAGTAAACATCGTGCAGCAGTAAAATCAGGGGAGCTGTCCGAGTCTGAGAAAAAGGAGTACCGAGCATTAATTGGACAACTCAGTTGGATTGCCACCTACACTCGGCCAGATATTGCCTTTGATGTGTGTGAGTTGAGCGTGAATAGCAACCGAGCTACTGTAGCGGATTTGCTTAGACTCAATAAGGTGATCTCAAGGGTAAAGACTGACAACATGAAGCTATACATTCCAAGAATGGGGCCGATCGAGGACTGTCATATAGAGTGCTTTTCGGATGCCTCATTTGCCAACCTTGTAGGCAATGGATCTCAGGGAAGTTTTGTGATCTTCCTACGAGATGCTAGTGAGGCAAGATGTCCTATATTTTGGCAGACAAGGAAGATCAGGAGGGTCGTCAAATCTACCTTATCTGCTGAGGCGTTGGCGCTGCTTGAATGTGCTGAAACTGCTGTATATCTCTCCAACATATTGCGTGAGGTTTCTGGATGTGGAAAGATCAAAATAAAGTGTTTCGTCGACAACAAGAGTCTGGTGGACGTCCTTTACTCCTGTAAGAGCGTAGAAGACAGGAGATTGCGCATTGATATTGCTGTGTTGCGGGACATGTTGGAGCGGGGGGAGATTGATGAGGTATCCTGGGTGGATACATCACAACAACTGGCTGATTGTCTCACCAAGAAAGGTGCTTCGACCGAGCGACTGCGTGCAGCAGTCAGCCGAGACTAGAAAGTTTAGAATACTTTATAAGAGACATCACATATCTGTATGTGGTCATAGACTGGGTCTTGATAGTAATTAAACAAAATTCTATGTATTGGATACATAGTGTGCATCAGACGCAAATAGACCATCCAGCTTCGTCCTTGGAATCTTCTGTCAAATTTAGAAGAGAGGACGAGAGTGTTAGTGTGTGTGCGCACGCACACATCTAAGTCACGAGTGATGACGTCATCGGAGGGTTCCTGTGGTTTGCTACTGGAAGCCTTGGTAGTTCACGTCGTGAAGCCGGTGAGCGTGGTTGTCTAGTTCCAACAAAGGGTTTACTGTATACTGTATATACAATAGTTCTGTAATTAATGTCAAACCATTCATAACAGCTCCCTCTTACCTGCACTCGTGTGATGATCGAATAAGGTTTTCAGTGGCCACTCTATCTGTGAGGTACTGTGGTGTGAGAAGTGGCATGCGTACTTTAGTCAGCAGCTCGGGAAGATGCTCCCCTCGCTCTGCTAGGTCTCGCTTTACCCATGACATTACTGCTTCAAACACCTAGTTGGGAGATATGAGGATGATAGTGAAAACAAACCCTACAGAAAAGAGAGACAAATACAGTATACTCTAAACTTAAAACATGCAAATGTTCTTCCATTTTCCAACTTCAAGTGATTCATCACATAATGGATCCTTTGAACCAATATAAATATACATGCATCCCTAACAACATCAATTTTCATCACCTCCCATTGCATATATTATGACATGAATATTTATGCATCAATGGTTTTTAAGTAACATGCGAGTAATGTTGTGGCGATGTTAAAATAATAAAAATAATAACTAGTTACCTATTTACTGTACTTATCGTGAAGCCACAATAAGGAAGCTTCTCCATAACTATTTACAAAATAAATGAAGCATGGGTACATTTTACATTTGTCTCAATAATTGGCTAACTTGTATGTTTAACTGTAACCATATTCCTTACAGATAATGAGAAGGACCACAGCTATATTTCTGTAGAGTTATAGCTTTACGGCTTTTGAGGTTTTCTCTAAAACATGTTACAAAGACAACACTGAGCAGATTTGAATTCGGTACTTTCCACTATGCCAAATGGCAAAATATTCAGCCAAAATTCTCAGCATACTTTTTTATCATAGGATTTTCAACCAAATAACTGTATCTCAACTAGTTTCTGACGTATTTCAATTTCAAATATGCAATTTTTGCACCGAAAATGAGCACATGGCTTTCAAAAGTAGGTCACAGTCATGTATATTTGGCACAAGTATTTGGCGGGGGACAGAGTGACATGGAGGCGATTTGTTTGTGGCCACCCCGTGCGGGACTGAGGCGTCTGGCAATAGATAGATAGATAGACTTGGGTTACCCTAGGGTACCTTCCTATATACTATCAGCAAGATCTAAGAAGAAAAAGTGCAAAAAAAAAAAAGCAATAATTCATTCATCATCTAAGCCTGTGTTTCCCCATGAGGAGCGTAGAAGCCTGGGGCAAGGCAAGTTGATCCTGACATTTAAGATGAGTGACCAGCCTCACTCATCCCTGAATGGCATTACGTGAGCAATAAACCCCAACCATCCCTCGGATTTAAACATGCCCAGCCTCAATTCGCTTGGAGCGCCTTAATTACCCACTAAACCACAAGGTGCAATAATGTGGTTATATGGTTACCTCCCAGCATACTAACTGATTTCCTGGTGTACAGGAAACCATTTAGCTTGTCACTCAGTGTAGAGTTACCCATAGGCAGAAGGAATAGAAAAGATTGAAGGAAAGGAAGACAGAAGAGGAAGTGTAAAGTCACCCATCAGCAGAAGAAATAGGAAAGAGTGAAGGAAAGAAAGACAGAAGAGGAAGGATGGATGCGAGGAAAGGGAAGATACCCAAAGCAGCACTACATCGAGTGGGTGGATTCTGTTTCTTAAGGTCATATACAATGGAAGAGCTCACACTGAAATCTTCCATTATTTTCTTTCTAGGAACACCAGCCTTCAATTTTTTCAATAATTCAATCTTCTTGGTGATAGTCAGCACCTTATGGGAGCATTTTTTCACAACACCAGAAGGCTTTCCATTTGCAGAGGCCATAGCACAACATGAGAAAGAGAGGATGACTGTAAAATAGCACAACAAAGTTTCCAAACTTTCCAAAGGTCCCGCTCACAAAGCCAGACACTCATGAGTCATGATGGCTGACTGAGCATGCAGTGTTGGCAAGCAGAAATCTTCAAAAGCGCTAAGCTCAACTTTAAAATGTGCTAAGCTATAGGTGAACTGTTCAAACTCTTGCGCTAATTGGACTTCAAAAAGTGCTAGATAGAGAAGAAAATCTAATATTTGTTGGTCCTAATTATGAAAAGCAGTAGATCTAGCGCCAACAGCGCCAAATTGGCCAATCGGCTCACCATACAGTACGTGCCGGAAGAGCAGAGTACTGTACTTTTGTAATGGGACTATTTATGAAAACTGCCGAAAGACCAGATGCTGAATGAAAGGACTTTTACTGTACAGCTACTTTCCATGACTTGAATTCTTATGAACCCACATTACATTCAACAAACATTTCCAAGCATATGAAGCTAAAGTACATGTCTGTAGATAAACAGTAAAATGCTGCTATATGCCAGCTACTGATGTAAGTGATTTCTATACAGCTATTCATTCATCTATTTCTGTAATTCCACAGCTAGTTATAAATGATGCACTGATACACAAAACAGTACAATAGGCATGGGCAACCATTCTGATTTGGCAACCTAAGTTATGATTTTGGTATCAATCAGCAAATATTTTCCTTTGGAATGATTCTAAAGATATTATTACTGCCTACTGGATGCATGTTAATATAATTAATGTCTGTCATTGTAACCATAAATAACATAACAAATATCTTCATAAATAATACATGATGGTGGGGAATATGTATCATGATCGTTGAGAATATATATTTTATTAAGGAACGTTTTATTTGCATTTTAAATAATATCCTATACTTATATCACAAAATGAGTATCCACACTCTACTGTACATGATCAACTCTTAATGAAAGATACACAACTAGTTCACAACACAAATGTTTGCCCAAAATTCATGAATGAAACTGTGTTCCACTGCAATCAGCATTTAGTTTTTTTGTTTTTTTAACAGGGATGGATGCCTCCGACAAGCAGGTCAAAACTTAAATGTAACTCTGAAAGCATATTCTAAACTTTCATCTGTGAGCTGATATCTGAGATTGGACTTGAAAAACTTCATCTGCCAGAAAAGTCGTTCACATAAATACACGTTGCTAAACAAAGCAACCTTAACAAAGCAAGCTACATCCTTGCTAATACAGTGAGGTTTGCATATTTATCACCTGATAGTTTAGTCCTAAATTCAGTGAACAATTTCAATAGCAATTAGACAGTAAAAGTCCTCTCATTCGGCATCTTTGGGATCAAGCAGGTCTTGAAAGAGCAGAAACTGCCAATGACCAGGAAAACCTGCCAAAAAGTTTCTAGCAGTCATGGTCGGTCACCCCAATGCAATCACAGTGTCTAGAAAGTATTATTGGTCAACCCTAAGCACTAAATCGACCTTCTGTTTCCTAAGGTCGTATATAGTGGAAGAGCTCACACCGAAATATTCCATTATCTTCTTCCTAGGAACTCTTGTCTCCAATTTTTTCAATAATTCAATCTCCTTCGTGATAACACCTTATAGGCGCATTTTTTCACAACACCAGAAGGCTTTCCACTAGTAGAGGCCATGGCGCAACACGAGAACGAAAGATGACCGTAAAATAGCACGACAGTTTCCAAACTTTCCAACGGTCCTGCTCACAAAGCCAAACACTCATTAGTCATGATGGCTAATGGTACAGGCAATCCTGGCAAGTAGAAATCTTCCAAAGTGCTACGCTCAGTTTTAAAACATGGTAAGCTACAGGTGAACTGTTCAAACTTTCCCGCTAAATTGGACTTCAAAATGCACTAGACATACAGGAAAATCTAATATTTATTGATGCCAAATTATTATGAAAAGCACTAGATCTAGTTCCAACAGCGCCAATGTGACAGAAGAGCAGAGAATTTTCGTAATGGGACTATTTATGAAAACAGCCAAAAGACTGGATATACCATAAGACCGTAATTCAGCTAGGCCACACTAGACATTAGTAAAGCTTTTGATGCCATCCCCCACCACAACCTCACAAACAAAATATTGAACACAAACATGCACAATAACACAAAAAGATGGCTGGCAAACTACTTAGCAGGCAGATGTGCATACGTAACATTTAACGGCCAGTCTTTGAACATCAGAAACTATACAAATGGCATCCCCCAAGGATCTGTTTTGTCCCCTATACTTTTTAACCTATACAAGCACAACATACCCACACACCACACACCACAGATACACGTAGCTTCCTATGCAGACGACATAACACCTACATGTACACACCAAAACGCAAACACAGCTGCACACATCCTCCAACCTTACCTCAACACACTACACGAATAGCTCACCACAAACAGGCTCAAGTAGCCCCAGCCAAATCTATAGTAACCCTTCTCACAAACTGGACAGCAGAACACAGTCACATTCCACACCTCACCATAAACAACACTCCCCTACCACATGCACATGCACACACACACACACAAAATCCTTGGTGTAACATACATCAATGTCAGTTAAACAACACATCACAGACATCAAAAATAAATTAACACCAAGACTCAATGCCTTGACGTCACTTGCCCATACAACATTTGGACACAACAAAGAAACCACCATCAAAGTATACAAACAATATATATGTTCAGTGATGAATTATGCAAGCTCTGACTGGGCTCCTAATCTCACTAAAACACACTATAACATTCTGCAGACCACATAAAACAAGGCCCTAAAAATAATCACAGGCTGCATAGCTACTACACCCACAGTCCACCTACACCAAGAAACCAAAGTCCTCAAAGTCAAGGATCATCTAGACATGAGAGGCACCCAAATTCTCGCTGCAGCCTCCACAAACCCACAACATCCACTACACTACATGGCAGCACTTACACACACACACACCAAGGAACATCAAAACAACATCCAGCATTTGATATCATACACAAATATTGTCATCTCTCCCCCCTCAGACCAGCTTCCAGAAGCATATCCATACTCAAATCATTCACCACTCCATTCAGTCACGTAAAGACAACACACAGCTGCATGCATGGCCTCCTGCTATCCATCCTTCTGAATCCTATCTCCCTTGTGAGGACAGGGTCCACCTGGCCAGGCTGAGATGTGGGCATCATCTACCCCTCTTAAGTTATCAGAAGAGGCTGGATGACTCCATCGCTGATGCCTGTCCAGGATGTAACACAGCATCCCATACTATTAAGCACATTATGGAAGACTGCATTGCACACAACCACCTATGCCAACAACACAACATACACTCCATGAGAGCTCTGTGGGAAAACCCGGTCTCGGCCATGGCCTTCCTTAGGGACTTGGAGCTGTTCGGCCAGACTGCCTAGGAAACAACTACTACTACTACTACCATAAGACCAGATGCTAAATGAATGGACTTTTACTGAAATAGCTAAAGTTCAAATCCGGGGATATCAGTACCAAAAACATTCCACTGCTCATATGTTTTCTGAGCATCACGCAAAAATTCATTTAATTATCAAGCAGTTAGGCAGGCCACAGGAAGGGTGTACTTGCACTGCAGGTTGCCCATGTCTGAAATACAATGAATGCAGAATATTGGTAGCTTTCCACTTACAGTTTCTTCACTCTGTACATTCAACTCGTCACGTGATATAATCTCTCTGACATCCTGTAGTGGGAGACTGAGGAACTCATCAGAGACACAAACTTCAGCAAAGTGTTTCTGGAGGTAACGGTTGCACTCCTCCACCAGTGACCAGCAACCCAAGGTATCTGCAAATGCTCGGATGCCCAAAACATTGTGGGGGTACAGTCTGTGGGGTAAAAACAGAGTATATGGTAGCAGAAAGGATTGCTCTAGACCTCCCCCATATCATACAGACTACATCTGGAAAAGAGTAAGTGTGACGATGATAATGATAAGACTGGTGAGGATGGCTGGGGTGACTGAAATACACGTCAACCCTGGTTTAACAATGGGAAGCGTTTAGAAAAAAAAAAAAAAACATCATTAGGAGGGGTATCGTATATCAGGGTAGATTTAACATGTAAATAGGGATGCATTTCTTAGCCTTGGGATTCCCTCCTCAACAATGTCCCAAACCCACTCAAATAAGTCCAAAAACAAGTTTCTTGATAACCTAAACCCCCAAATATCTTTAAAACAAGATAAATTAAGCCTAAAAGCAGTTTATAACTCACCCAAACGCCCCAAAAAATCTGAAAATCATAAAAAAAAAAGTTTGGAAAAAATCAAACTTAGTAATGTAAACTGTGCCCCAAAATCACAATGGTCACCCCACCTATGACTAAAACAATTTAATCTAAGTCTAAAAACAGTTAATAAATCAACCTAAACACAAAATTTAAGTCTTAAAGAAAAAAAAAAGTTATATCGGGGTTTGGCAATCGTTAGGCAGGGTAGGGAGGTATATCTATGCCCACTCCTAACCCAGGGTATCACATATAGGGGTATCATATATCGGGTTTTACCTACTGCACTCCTGAGAGATGAACAAAACAGAAAAAATATTTGGAAGATACTGAGGATGGGTAGGACAGGATGTGTGGATCAAATATTTGCAATGAGACAGAAAGTGAAGAAGGCTTGTGAGAAAGACTATAAGGTGTTTATAGCATTTATGGATCTGGAAAACGCATACGACAAAGTAGACATAGCAGAAGGTTCTGCCCAAGTACAGTGTAGATGGAAGGCTGCTACGTGTTGTCAAGAGTTTTATGATGGTAGTGAGGCATGTGTAAGGGTAAACGGGCATCTAAGTGAATGGTTCACGATCAATGTGGGCATGCGACAAGGTTGTGCAATGTCCCCATGGTTGTTCAATATATCGTTTCGTTTGTTTCGTTTCATTTAGTTTTTGAAGGTTGCAACATGCTTGCATGCGTCGGCCTTTTTGGATTGGAGCGTGTAACATTTTATGACCGGATGCCCTTCCTGATGTCTACCAATGACCCTTGGGTGGATTCGATTC
>JAGKTI010000117.1:113041-141123 GCA_018397915.1 Birgus latro
TGCTGCACACTTCTGACAGACACATCTGCCAGCAACTGTGGGTTCTTTTCTTTTAAATCCCGTGCTGTTAGCCTTGGATCCTTGCTAACTTGCCTTGAGATCAGCTGACGGGTCCTGAAGGTTGTCTTACGAGGTCTCCCAGGCTTGGGAAGTGAAGTGGGAGGAATGGCCTCCCCACTGTCCTTGAACCGCTTCACCAGTCTCTGCACTGTCCTCAGTCTAACACCATCTGATTTGCAATAAATGGGAGTTTGTGGCCTGCTTTGTATAAAGTAATCACTTCCACACATTTCTCCTTGCTTGTGGTTACTTTAGGCATGCTGAGAATGTGGTAGGTAACCAAATAACTGCGTTATTTGAGTCAAAACATGCCCTCGTGGTGCATCACACACAGAGACAATCCTCCTCCTGTGGCTGCCTAAACATTACTGAGCCTGCTCCTGTGGTGCCAAACCTATCAAGCAGGGTTGCCAGCTCCCGTTGAAAAAGCGTCAGCTCATTTCGCATCACAGGGGAGGGTAGTATTAACCCTACTTCACTTAACGCGAAAAAGAATGATGTCGGCAAAAAAACGTCAATACTTTCCGCGCCTACTGTATATATGGGGGTGATGAGAGAAGTTAAAACACAAGTACAGTAATGGAGAGAGGGATGGCCTTGGTAATGAATGGTGATGGATAAAATATCTCAAATTTTTTGTATGATGATGCAGTCAGTACTCCTTGCAAATACAAGAACTTGGTAGGCTAGTGCAGAATTTTGCTGATGTCTGTGAGCGTCATGCCTTGAGAGTAAATACAGAAAAGAGCAAAGTGATGGTAATCGAGAGAAAATGTAACTCCCAGTGTGATGTTACAGTGAATGGAGAGAGACTGGAATTGGTGAGAGTTCGAATACTTGGGTATAGAGATAGGAAAGAGGAAAATGTGCCAAAGAAGTGAAAAGTAGAATTACACAAGGAAGGAAAGTAGCTGGTGCTATGAAGGTCTTAATAAAACACAGAGGCTTGAGTGTTGCAGCTGCACAAGGCTTACATGAAGGAATGTTAGTACCACTTTGTATGGATGTAAGACTATCCCCCAATATATTACCACTATGCCGGGAATTGAACCCGGGACTCTCAGGTGAGAGCCAGGCAGCATACCACTACACCACGACCAGGTAAAAGTTACCTCACATTGTCACAATCTTGTAACCAATGTCCCTCCGCCCCCACTGTGGGCATCAAGAGGATGAGGTAACCCCCACATACACGCACACAATTGCCCACATTTGTAGTCCAATTTTCACTCTTACCCACACAATCTTTGACCCAACTGATCCATACTCTCTTACATTCTCCTTCCACCTGTTGCTCACAACAATACACACTCCCTCTTTCGCCCTCTCATTCTCACCCACTCCCGCGCATATACCCCATCCATATTCCCATTCTCTCACACTCTCACCTCGCCATTTAGTTTCAGTTATTCCACATATATCCACATGTATATACATATACATATACATACAGCCTATCCTCGTCTAACACAGTTTTCCCTAACACGAAGATGGTCTAACACGGTACAATTTTCCGGAAGTAACATCGCTTCTAACATGGCCACTAATGAAACTAACGTGGTTTTTTGAACCGGGTGGGCAGGCGTCATCTACCTCCCAGCCAATCACGCTTCAGCAATCTCGCTTTTGAATTACCCAGCCATTCAGGGCACTCTCTGCTCCTGTCTGCCTCCCCACTCTGCCTGCTGAGAAGTGTTATAAGTGCTACTGACTTTGAAGGATTTTAAATAGTGTTCTCTCCTCTACCTCCTCTCTGACATAGTGTGTCTCCTCTTATCCTCCTATACGGTAAATAAAATGTGACTTTTAACTGTAATAGTACTCTTTTATAATTTTTTGAACCATATTAATGCTTTCTAGTGCTTAAAATTGGGGGATATAAAAAAATTTTGCACCACAAGGGGTGCAAAGTGGACTTTGGGCAGGGGTGCAGAGGGATATATGGGGGTTTCAAGAGTCCCTGTAACACATAATTTCTCAAACACGGTAGCGATGCGGAAGCAATTAACCGTGCTAGACAAGGACGGACTTGTTTCGTTTTTGAAGGCTGCAACATGCTTGCATGCGTCAGCCTTTTTGGATTGGAGCGTGTAGCATTTTATGACCGGATGCCCTTCCTGATGTCTACCAATGACCCTTGGGTGGATTCGATCCTCCGACCCTATGGCCAGAGCGGAGCGCTCTAACCCACTGAGCCACGGACTGTATATATATATTAAAGCACCTGTAGACTATATTAATGAAAGGAAGCCAGATGTTTTACGTCTACCCAAAACCAAATTAAGTAGTGATATTGATACAAATGCACTGGGTTGGAAGGGTTATAATGCACTGAATGATGGAAGGCCAAAATTAAGGAAGTGATGATTAAGACTGGCAAGAAATTAAATGCAAATAGGATACATTTTGGAAGAACGAAAGTCAAAACACTGGGAGAAGAACTAACAGAACATAGTGGGAAGCTGGATATAGTTGTCTCCAAAGACTAGGGCTGGGATTCTCAAACTTTTTTCAGCCAAGAGCCCCTTATATGTGAGAAGATAAACCGACGCCCACCACACATCCTCCCAAAATAATTTTATATTTGGCCTATTTTTCACACTCCCATATGCTATGTGGACAAACAGCACAAATCAAAAGAAATTTATTTAACTGTGTTAGATATACATGTGCCCCATTTCAAAACATTAATTCAGGGAAAGCTGTGAATTATAAACAGTGGCCAAATAGTAACTCTGACTCCATCTCCAAGTGGCACCTTTGACAGTAACAAGACTCAAAGAACAATTCAAATAAAAATGAACAATCCAAAAGAGAAGAAACAAAACAGCATCTTTCATTATATGCACATGTACTGAATAGTTCCTCTCTACTACAGTGATGACAGTTATGTTGGCTGGTAAGAAAGTGGATAGATGAGGCATACAACTTCCCCTTGCAAGTGAACACATGCATAAATAGAGAGCACTCAGAGAGCACATACCTCCACCATTAAAAAGGATTCAGATCTGGATTTGAGGAAATATTGTGTGGAATACATAGGATCTGATCCGCCCCCAAATTTAATTAATTGTTCCTTGACCTGTGGCCCACTCTTCCACAATTTTATTGAAATTCAATAAGAACTTTTGGATACACAGTATTATACACAGAATCCGGATCAGGATTTGGATCCACCCCAAAATTTAATTGATTCTTTCTTGGCCAACCCTCCCACCAAATTTCACTGAAATTCATTCAGAACTTTTGGAGATATCATCTGGAAAAACAGACAGACAGACAAACATGGGTGAATACATAACCTCCTCCAACTTCGTTGGCAGAGGTAACAAGCAAAATCAATAAATGCAACATCTCTTCACCAGGGCAGCAGCATCAGAGATCCACAGAAACTCAAACTCTCTCACACAAACCCACATGAATATCAATAAAAATATGAAATGTCTTTTTACATTCTTAATGCAAGAGGTGGGCTGTCTCTCAGTGCACAACTTTTTTTGAAGTAGCTGTCAGAATGAATCAAAACTTTTTAAGGACCCTCTACCTAAGTGCCACGGATCCCAATTTCAGTGGACTGGGGCATGGATGACAGATGAGCATGGGCAGCTGGTGAAGGAATCCTTAGATGTGCTAGAGATGTTGACTGGGAGAATAAACAGACTGGTTCTAATGGGAGACTTTAATGACAAAAAGGCTGACTGAAAAGAAATTGATGCTGGGAGTAATGAGGAATCCTACAGACACAGACTGTTGGACATGGTAATAAAGAATGTGTTAACACAGTTAGTTAAAAGAAAATACAAGAATTAGAGGGGATGGTGTACTTTCAAGACTAGACCTGATCTCTACAAATGACTATAAATATCGTTTCATTTATAAAGGCTCCAACAAGCTTGCATGCGACAGCCTTGGTCACCTAATGGTGACTCTCCATGCTGCTCGATCTATGGCAGCTTCCCTATTCAGTTTCTTATCCCTGAGGTCACATCAATGATCTTGTCCCAGTTATTTTTCAGTCTACCTCTTGCAACCCTACCCCTGACATTAACACTTCTCACTTTCCGCACCCAATTATCACCTCCCATCCTTTCCAAATGCCCAAACCATCTCAATCTACCTCTCCTCATCATAACACCAATACACTCCAGTCCCATCCTACCTCTTAACTCTCCCACAGTAAACCTAGCCCCCCCAGGCCTCACACTCAAGGACGCACTGCATGTCCACCTAATCATTGTCATCTTCGTACATTTGGGCCTGCGAGTATCCTCTTCCCTTACTGCCCAGGTCTCACTGCCATACAGCATTACACTCAGAACACATGCCGCATACCAAGATCCCTTAGCACGGAGGGAAAGCCCTTTCGATGTCAGGAGAGGCAACAGCTCCCCGAACTTCTTCCAGTCACTCCTAACTCTAGGTACAGAGCTAACTCCAGCCCCACCTCCACCACATAACATGTCTCCCATATAACAAAACTATTCCACACACTCGAGAGACTCACCAGCAAGATCAATCCTTTCACACCTAACAATCTCCACGAGCTCTCTTCCACACAACGCACACATGAAATCAGCGTCATCTCTCAGTCTACCTCTAATACCACTACATCTCTTATGCACCAACTTATCACAAACCCTTAAAAAGATGGACTTACTTCCCATGCCCTTGTGGCAAATCGCACATGGCCAATCTCCCTCTTCTTTGACAGTACCACCACCAGTCCTAGATACCATCACTTTTGTTTTATCTGCATTAAAAAAGTACTCTTAAGCCCTTATGCCCAATACCATCTCTCCACTTCCTAGGTCTTTCCTCTATCTCCCTTTCATTCTCTGCAATCAAAACCAAATCATGAATACAACATCTCCCACAGGAGTCCATTAATGAAGTCACGTAAGAGGGCTTCAGGTACCATGATAAACAAAAAGGGGCTCATGACTGACCCCTGATGCACACCACCATTCACGGAAAACTCACCATTCAAATCTGCATTCACCCTTACCTGGGTGTGAGCACCCACATACATAGCCATAACCACCCTAACCAGCCACTTCTTGATCCCAAGCTGTCTCACTGCCCATTTCGCCACCTCCCTAGGAACTCCGTCAATGGCCTTCTCCAAATCAACATAAAGAAAGTACAATCATTCAATCCTACGTTGCCCCATGAGAAGTGTAGGAGCCCAGGGCTAGGCAAGTTGGTCCTGACATTTAAGGTGAGTGACCAGCCTCACTCATGCATTATGTGAACAATAAACCCAAACCATCCCATGGTTATAAACATGCACCAGCTCAATCCGACTGGAGCACCTTAATTACCTATTAAACCACCAAGCGCCATAATTTGGTCAAATGATTACCAGCCAACGTAGTAAATGATTTCTTGGTGTACAGGAAACCATTTGGCTTGTCACTCAGTGTGGAGTCCTCATAGACAAAAGGAAGAGGAAAGAATGAGAGAAAGAATGACAAAAGAGGCAGGCAGGAAAGATGGAAGCAAGAGAGGAAAGGGCAGGCACCCGAGAGCAGCACTACATCGAGTGAATGCATGGTGAGCGCCCCACCAACCACTACTTACAGTACCAACTCTAAGGAAACAGTTGTGGTATTTTGTCACTTACCCTCGACTTATAATGAGCACTGCCTGTAATGGAACACAACTCTGACTTATAATGAGACAACCTGCACATGAATTTCCTACTCATCTCATCCTTCTCATGTATATTCCAATATTCTCTTTTTTTTTGTTTTTGTTTCTTCTTACCTGTCCTTGAGGAAATCAGAGCAGGCTTCCCGAACCTTGGCCAGCTGAAGGAAAGAAGCACCAACCAAAAGGCTCTGCACATTGCTCTGATCCACTTTCACCTTCCCAGAATATGCAAAGTTGATCAGCGACTCAAGGGCACTGTGGAAGAGTTAACATCATGAATACTTGTCAACACCAACCATACCTCTTTTCCCACATAAGGATGGGCTGAAGCAGCCCCCCCCCCAAAAAAAAAAAAAAAAAAAAGTTTAATCAAAAGGGCAACACTATTTGATTCACCAATCAAACCCTCAGAATCCTAGCTCCATCTCACAGACAATCAAACCCCCAGAATCCTAGCTCCATCTCACAGACAATCAAACCCTCAGAATCCTAGCTCCATCTCACAGATATAACTTCCAGCCATACACTCCTCTGCACAAAATTCTTCCCAACAGCTCAATCCACAGTCAGTTATACACTCTTTCCATCACTCTGTTCATACCCATTCAGTCAACGTGATCACACTGTTACGTCCCCGTCCCACACTGCCACAGGCTCCAACAGTAGTAGTTCGGTATTGGAAGGGCACTGCCCAGTGTGTTGTTCTTCCTATGGTCAGCCTTTCAGTGTGCAACAACAAGATCGGCTCAGGCGTGGTAAATAAACACTGGCTTCTCAAGTTCACAGTCATTACTCACCAAATAATTACACTTAACGCTTGCTAACTACACTTCACTGTTTCCACAAGTACCGAAGCTATACAATCTTCACTAGGCTGCACTGACAAAGAAACTAAAACTGAAATGAAACTGACTCCTTAAGATCTTCCACCTCCTTCTATAGCCTTCCTTGCTTCTCTAACATTCTAGGATGTGCTGGTGCCTGCCCCTAGCAACAACGTTACCAAACTGGAAACATCCAAAACATGCCAGAGTATTCTTTCATTACATAATGCTCTAAATGCCTGAGTATACAAACTGAAATAAAATTACATAATTTAACAATCACATAAATAAAACATTATAGAGAAAAAGGGCAAAAAAATTTAGTGCATAACTTTACAAAATAACCCTGCTATGGCAACCTGACACATAACAGAAACTGCAAGAACCACTGGTAACCCTCCAGCATAGTATTACCTAACTAGCAAATCCCGCTTCTCAGCACTACCCCCTCCCTAGTCCTTTTGTCATCCTGACAAAACTGCACAATGTATACAAACATAATCCTTAATCCAAACTAAACATTTTGTTATACACAAATTAATTTTTTCATTCATTCATTCATTATCCAATCCTATGTCGCCAATCCTTCAATTTATTAGGTCTTCTCCAATGCCACTTCTGAAGACGTCCCTGCTCCTCCACACAGTCCACACCTCCTAGAATGACTTGGTCCACTTCCTGGTTCATTTCTTCCCTCAGGAAATTGTCACCATCTTTTTGTACTTCAGCTCCGTGGTCCTCCCCAGCGTCCTTGGTTGCGGGTGAGCACGATTCCTCAGAGACGTCCCAACAGTACTGTCCTGGTCCATGGTACTGCCACAGACAATTTACGTGCACCACCTTTGAGAAGGACTTCCTGCTTCCCCGAATCCGGTACGCTGCATCTGACAGGTGGTCCATCACAGTGTAGGGCCCATCCCATGGGCACTGCAGATTAGGTGACTGTCCTTTCTTACGCTGAGGATTGTAATGCCAAACTTTTCACAATCCTTGAAGCTCACCTCGCTTACCTTGGCATCATGCTTGTGCTTCATCACTTCTGAAAACTTTAAGGGCTCTTCGCACTTGATGATGCACCTCAGCCAGCCTTTCCTAAAGATGCTTCGCATAGCTAGAGGTGTCTGTAGGCAGCTCCTCACCAGGTGGTCTACCCATTAACAAGTCAACTGATGTGCATAACTTGTGGCCCAACATCAGTTTTGCAGGGGTGTAGGCAGTAGACTCAAGGGATGCAGACCGATAAGCCATCAAAACGCAGGTAATTTCTGGTCCCATTCCCTCTGTCCCCCTACACAGTACTTGCCTCAGGGTCCAGTTGAATTTCTCCACCATTCCATCTGACTGTGGCCTCAGTGGGGTCGTCCTGGTCTTCTTGATCCCCAGTAACTTGCAGCACTCATGGAACTCAGCAGACTCGAAGTTTCTACTCTGGTCCGAATGTAGCTCTTGTGGCATCCCAAAATAAAAGAAAAACTGGTCAACCAACACCTGAGCAACAGCTGCAGCCTCTTGATTGGGGATGGCATAGGCTTCTGGCCATTCTGTGAAGTAGTCCATGGCAACAAATACTGGTTTCCTCATTCAGTGAGTGGAAGAGGTCCAGTAATGTCCACTGCGACTCTTTCCATTGTTGCACCCACTTAGTGCAGCTGAAGCAGGGTACAATCATGTTTCCTGGGTCCCCTCTTGGCACAGCATACATCACAGGTCCAACACCACTCTTCAACATCCTGCTGCATGCGAGTTCAGTAGAACCTCTGTCGCAGCTGACTTGAGTTTTCTTCACTCCCAGGTGCCCAGTAATGATCTGGTTATGAGACTATTCCAAGATCCCAAGCCTCATTTTCTTCGGAACCACCAGTTGCCAATACTTGCTGGGGCCATCGGTGTCTCCCACTGACGCTCCAGTAGTCCGTTGTTCAAACGACGAAGGTCCCACTGACTCCAGTAGCTCTTAATCACAAGGCTGAACCTGGAAACCTCTTCCCAAGATGGCTGCACTGTACTCCACTGCAGCCACTCTAGCACCGGTTGAAAATCTGTATCTTCCATCTGCATCCTCTTCAGCTGACACTGTCCCTGTCACTACAGTACAGCAGCACTTCTTGCTAAGATTCCCATTCCTACTACACTACTTGCTGTCCGTTCTTCTGTCTTCTCACACACTATCAGTCAAGGTTCTCTTGCATTTCCTTAGTGGTGGGGATTCTTAGGAAAAACTGGCTGGTTGTTGCCTCTTGTCACCATCCTTTACTAATTTATCCTCATCCTCCTCATATGAATAATCATAGCTGAAGTGTCCAACACCAATTTGTTGCAACTGTGGGTTTCCTTGCACTGTTCCGTTCATGCTCTTTCTTCCATTTGTAACAATCCGCACTCATGGGTCCTGGGTTCTCACAGAGCCAGCAACCTCCTCAAATCTCCTGTTCTCTCTTCCACTTGTAGCAGTTCATTTTCTGACATCCTGGCTTCTCACAATACTAACAACTTCTTTCAAATTTTTCCACTTCATGTACCTGCCCCTTTCTTTCCTTGAATCCTGCACTACAACCTGCCTGAAAAGTGGATGTACTAGACCTGATGTAAGACTCAAATTCTAGAACCCTGGCCAGTGGTTCTTGGTTGTGTCTGCTCCACTTGAATCTTCAACTCTGCACTATCAAGAGCATCGATGAACTGATCCCTTAGAAGAACAGTCAACAGGTTAGGTGCTGCTCCAGGGTATGCCTTGTGTGCCATACTCTCCAGGCCATGAGCAAGCTGCTGTAGGGATTCACCTCGAGCACGTACACGGCTCCGGAATCTTGCTCTGTAAACCTCAGTCTGGTACATGGTACCACATCTGTGCTCCAGTACTTCTACTAAGAACTTATAACTGTTCCTCTCCTCTACTGACATCTGGCCCAGAATTTCCACTGTGGCACCCTTGAGGCTAGTAGTCAGCTGCACTGCCCTCTGCCTCTCATCCCAACCATTCTGATCAGCAAGTAATTCAAACTGTGAACGGTAAGCTTCCCAAGATACTTTGCCATAAAATTCCTGAGGTTTCTTTTTAATTGGACCCCCATTATAGCCATGCACTTCACTGGTTTGGAACCTAAGAATTGGGGCATCATAAATAAATTTAAGTCTTAAAACTAATGCATTCTGATTATTCAACCCTGTATTTCTACCTTTAGATGCTTGGGATTCATCAAGATCCACCATACACTGTCTATTTTTTTCATATGCTCCCTGTACACTAACCTGAAGTTCAGCAGTGCAATATTTCTCTACAACCACAATTCTCCCACTAACTACAGTATCTTGAAATGGCCGTCTACATGCTTCAACTGGTCATCCACATGCTTCAACTGGTTGTCTACTAGCTGTCTGCACTCCATCACTATTGCCTCACTAATCTTCAACTGATTCATCTACATGCTGTCTGCACTTCATCACTATTCCTTCAATAATCTTCTGCTGGTTGTCTACAGGGTGTCTGCACTCCATCACACTACTGCTTACCTCATGCTTCTACTGCTCTAGCTTGGCATCTACTTCCTCCTTAAACTGTTCCTGTTCTTCCTTCATTTCCCCCATGAAACCACCTAGCTGTCCTTGTATCCTCAGTTGTAATTCCCTCTGTTGCTCCTGTTATGCCTCTTGAAGCTGTTCATATCATTCTTTCTGTTCTTCACTTTGTGTGTCTAGCTGTTCACTCTGTGCTTGCAACTGTTCTTTGATTTCTTTCTGTCCTTCATTCTGTGCCTGTAATTGTTCTTTGAGTTCTTTCTGTCCTTCACTCTGTGTTGTAGTTGTACACTTTGTGATTTTAACAGATTTATAATTGTAGCCAGCAATGCCTCCTCTTGCCTAGCTTGGCCTCTTGTCTGTACACCTTCTGCCTCGAAATCAAAGGTCTGACTCACTGCAGCACTTTTCTACCGATCCACACTCCTGACACCACTTTTACGTCCCCGTTCCACACTGCCACAGACTCCAACAGCAGTAGTTCAGTATAGGATGGATGTTGCCCAGTGAGTTGTTCTTCCTATGGTAAACCTTTCGGTGTGCAACAAGATCGGCTCAGGCATGGTAAATAAACACTGGCTCCTCAAGTTCACAGTCATTATTCACCAAATAATTACACTTAACGCTTGCCAACTACATTTCACTGTGTTCACAAATACCGGAGCTATGCAATCTTCACTAGGCTGCACTGACACTGAACTGCAATGAAACTGAAATGAAACTGACTCTCTAGGCTCTTCCACCTCCTTATAGAGCCTTCCTTTCTTCTCCAACATTCTAGGACATGCGGGTACCTGCCCCTAGCAACAACAGTTACCAAATTGGAGACATCCAAAACATGCCGGTTTCTTTCATTACGTAATGCTCTAATGCTTTAGCAAACAAACTGAAAAAAAGTTACATAATTCAACAGTCACATAAATAAAACATTATAGAGAAAAAGAATATAAATAAAACATTTAAGAGAAAAAGAGCATAAAATTTAATGCATAACTTTACAAAATAACTCAGCCCACAACAGCATGCTAACTGGCAACTCTCACATGTAACAAATTTACAAGAACTGCCGGGAACCCTCCAGTACTACCTAACTAGCAAATCCTGCTTCTCAACAATACCACCAAAGTACACTTCCCAGTGGTAAAACTTCTGCTTCCCTGTATCTAGATCCTACCTCACTCTATCCTAAGGTGGGGAAAGTATTAGAATGATGATGGTGATTAAATGAATACTTATGCATTTATAAAACTTTCTTCTCTCTTTCTGGGTTCCATCTGATCCCATCTTTAGGGGGAAAAAGACCAGGAAGATGATTAAAGCTATCTGTTAAAAATTGCATGTCTGACCTACAAGGCTGCCTGAATTTTAGACGGTGTACAGTATACTGTGACTATAGTCCACTCTGAGCTTTTGTGTTTATACTGAATTGTTGGTAAATAGCCTAGCCCCAGGCTCCTGCGCTCCATGTGGGGCAACAAAGGATTGGATGCAAATCTGGTGGTTACAGGGAAGAATGTTACTTAGAAACAATTGGTTTATCTAAATGACCCTGGACGTAAATATGTTGTACAAGTTGTTGGAACTAGACAGCCACACTCACCGGCGTCACGACGTGAACTGCCAAGGTTCCCGGTTGCATACCACAGGAACCTTCCGATGACGTCATCACTCATGACTTAGATGTGTGCGTGCACACACACACTAACACTCTCGTCCTCTCTTCTTAATTTGACAGAAGATTCCAAGGACGAAGCTGGATGGTCTATTTGCGTCTGATGCACACTATGTATCCAATACATAGACTTTTGTTTAATTACTATCAAGACCCAGTCTGTGACCACATACAGATATGTGATGTCTCTTAAAGTATTATAAACTTTCTAGTCTCGGCTGACTGCTGCACGCAGCTGCTCGGTCGAGGCACCTTTCTTGGTGAGACAATCAGCCAGTTGTTGTGATGTATCCACCCACTAGGATACCTCATCAATCTCCCCCCGCTCCAACATGTCCCGCAACACAGCAATATCAATGGGCAATCTCCTGTCTTCTACGCTCTTACAGGAGTAAAGGGCATTCACCAGACTCTTGTTGTCGACGAAACACTTTATTTTGATCTTTCCACATCCAGAAACCTCACGCAATATGTTGGAGAGATATACAGCAGTTTCAGCACATTCAAGCAGCGCCAACGCCTCAGCAGATAAGGTAGATTTGACGACCCTCCTGATCTTCCTTGTCTGCCAAAATATAGGACATCTTGCCTCACTAGCATCTCGTAGGAAGATCACAAAACTTCCCTGAGATCCATTGCCTACAAGGTTGGCAAATGAGGCATCCGAAAAACACTCTATATGACAGTCCTCGATCGGCCCCATTCTTGGAATGTATAGCTTCATGTTGTCAGTCTTTACCCTTGAGATCACCTTATTGAGTCTAAGCAAATCCGCTACGGTAGCTCGGTTGCTATTCACACTCAACTCACACACATCAAAGGCAATATCTGGCCGAGTGTATGTGGCAATCCAATTGAGTTGCCCAATTAATGCTCGGTACTCCATTTTCTCAGACTCGGACAGCTCCCCTGATTTTACTGCTGCACGATGTTTACTCAGCGTGACTGGTTTCAAGGATGAAGCATACTGGAATTGGTCGAGCGTTATGCTGCCATCGATGTTGGAGATGACATTGAGACCAACGTATTTGAAGGCTTTTGATTCTGAACTGCTGATGAGGAATACTTGACTCAACCGATTTATCACTTGCTGTTCAAACTCATGAGTACCAGCCCAAAGGAAGTCGTTGACGTAGATGCATACAATGCCTTCGACTTTGCCACCATTGCTCTAAGAGAACAGCGCTGAATCCAGTGATGATACTTTAGCTCCGAGACTCAACAACTGATCTTTTACGCGCAGATACCAATGCCTAGCAGCATCACAAAGGCCATAAACAGTTTTCTTTAGTCTCCATAACTTACCATTTGCATATTCAGGCGGAGGACGTAAATGAACAACTCTCTCAATGTCGTTACCTTGCAGGTAGGCAGCTTTCACGTCCATAGTGTGGCAATCCCACTGGTTGGTGGAGGCCAAAGAAAGTGCCAAACGCACTGCTTCCTTTGAACAAGTAGGCGAGTCTTTTCGGAGATCCACTGTGTCTTCCTCAAATCCTCTGGCGACTAAGCGGGCCTTAACAATAGGCTTTCCATTTTTCAGTTTTTCTGTCACAACCCATCGAACCGTTATGGCACCTTGCCCAACATCATCTACTTCCTCATACACATCATTATTCTGCCAATTTGTAATTTCATTTTCCTTAGCACATAATTCGGCTTCAGAGTTGAAAAGAACAAGCATTTCTGTCATCATCAACCACTTCCCATTCGCTAAGATCCTTCTCCAAATCTATCCAATCAATGCTGCCATCAGAGTCCCTCTTCAAATTATAGCAGTGTTTGTACTTTCCAGTGGCTTTACCTGCCCGACTTATAATCCTTCCAGACACCAACTCTCCACTTTCTGAATGTATTCCCTTTATACGTTGACCAACAGAAACTTTGGGAAGCTGATTAATCGGAACAGAAACTGTGGGAGGCTCATCGACTGGGACCACACCATCTTCCGACTCGTCATCTGGTGGATAGTCATTCAACACTTGCGTAGGATCGTCATTAGGCTTCTCCTGGACAACATTTTTCTTCTCATCACTGCTGACATCACTTTCAACTGTAGTATCTTGCTCTGGCGCTCGCGCTAGACGACATACGTGCACTCGCACGTATACACCGCTGTGTCTCACCAGAATTTGTTTCCCATCTCTGCCTATTACAATTCCAGGACCGTGCCACTCATGACTGTCATTTCTTTTGTAGAAGACTTCATCTCCATTCTGGATGTCGTTTAGGTCACTCGAACGTACGTTGTGCTGCAGAGCCCTAGACAAGCGTTCATCTGATTCGGTCTTTATAAACTCTTGTCTAGCTAAATGAAGAGCGTTCAAGTTCTCTCTCACAATTTTCGATGGTGATGAAGGTTCCAAGGCTGGAGGATCATTTGCGTACACATTAGGCAGACTAGGGTTTTGACCAAAAACAAGTTGGTTAGGAGAAAAGCCTGAGTAGTTGGTGAGAGCATTTCTTGCCGATACCGCCCATGCCAAGGCCACATCCAATTCACACTGGCTATCAGCCATTACCTTCCTAACAATGTCACCAATGACTGCATTTTGACGCTCACAGACTCCGTTGCTCCAAGGACTCTCTGCAGATGTTGTCATGATCTTGATATTGAAGGCCTTTCCCAATGCTCGCATTTCCGCATTATTGAATTCACAGCCATTGTCTGTAAGAATTTTTCTAGCTCCGAAATATTCCTTTGATAATGGTGGGCGCACACTTATCTGCGATTACTATCGCATTACAATACCTGGTCGCCAAATCAGCAAGGACTAAGAAATAATGCTTTCCCCAAGCTTTTAAATCCATGGCTATGGCTTCATTAAACTGACTACGGGTTGGGGCTTGGCTTTCTTAAATCTGCAACAGACTGTACAAGCATCAGATACAGCCTTGACAGCCTGTTCCAGTTTTGAACTTTTAATTCCCGCATCTGTGATCAGTTTAATTAGTTTTGCCGATGTAGGGTGTCCAAATTGCCTGTGAAGCTTCAAAGCGGTTTTTTCTACGTCACCCCCACGAGTTGCCAACATGATTGTTTCACAAAATTTACGATCTAGTCATAAGGAAATTGGAAGTAAGTAATGGCCTGAAGATGAGGACTTTAAATCAATGATAGTTCCACAAATTTTGACCTGGTCAGTTCCAAGGTTAATCAACATTTTTGCTTTTTTCATGGAACGTCTACTCAACAGCAAGGGAATACTGCAGTCCACAACATCAGTCACGATGGTAGCACGCATGTTTCCAACGCAGCAGGGCAGAGTAACACGTTTGAGGGAAGAAACTGTGACACCATCAGCAAAGGTAAACACAGAGGATGACGCTTCTTCTCTTACAGGATCACGTTCATAATCAGTGAGCTCACATACAGTTGTAGAACACCCTGTGTCTAAAAGAGCACATCCCTTATATTCTTCTACTAGAGTCTGTGACTTACCTCTACTAGCGGCATCATCCGCATAGCCCATAAACATCGACAGATGCACTGTTTCAGAATTCTCTTCTCGGCTGCCGTCGTTTTCGTATGCATCCAGACAGTCACGTGCCCAATGAAATCTAGAATCACATACGAAACACTTTGATACCTTTCTGTCAGACCCAAGTGGGTTCTGCCTCCTGCCGGTGGATGAGCGTTGGGGAATTCTAGCAGATACAGTTGAAAATCGGCCACTACCCCGACGTCGATCACGTTTTGCACCACCCCGCAACATTCTCCGTCCTCGTCGAGTACCTCTAGCATAAAGCGTTTCGTCACCCTCAACTTTGTCACTCCAAAATACTGGTTCATCTTTCACCTCCCTGGCAGACACCGATGCCTCGTTCTGCCTGCCAATTTCACCAGCAAAAATACGATTCAGGGCAGATTTCATATTTTCGTATGTCACCTCAGTTATCGCGGACATCACTAGTTGTCGTTCACTGTCTGAAAGTTTGCATGCAGCCAAGAGCATAAAAGCCATCACAGAATTTGGCAGTTCCATGTCCTGCTTGGTAAATTTAAAGTAAACATGCTCAAATTCTGTCACGAACTCCCGAATGTTCATATCACTGGCTCTTCTGAAGTTATACAGCTCAAAAAACGCTGCAAACTGTCGACGTCCTTTGTCCACGAGAAACAAACCGTATAATTTTTTCAGCAGGGTCTGAACACCATCCTTCTGCTTCAGAACATCTGTTTCAATCTGCGAAGACGCCACCCTCACTCTCCCAGACAATGACAGATGAATAGCTAACGCTTGTTTTTCTGCCGCTAGGTCAGTCAGTTCGCACCAAATGCCAATATCCTTTTTCCAGCTCTCATATGTGGAATCATTTCCCAGTTTTGGAGGCCACTTGGTCAAACACGACGCCATTCTCGAACCACGCTACCAGTGTTGGAACTAGACAGCCACACTCACCGGCGTCACGACATGAACTGCCAAGGCTCCCGGTTGCATACCACAGGAACCTTCCGATGACGTCATCACTCGTGACTTAGATGTGTGCGTGCGCACACACAGTAACACAAGTACTGTATGTTGTATCCTACGGGAAACTTGAGACATGGAAAAATTTGATTGTCTCCCTTAATGACCCTCATGGCAGTAAAACTGGGGATCTGGAATTCGGTGGTAGCATATCACAGGCTAGGGGAAAATTGAGACACAAGCAAAAACTGACTCTCTGCCAGAATGATTCTCTTGTAGCAGACAGGGAGAAGCCATCCCTCGTTTTCTGCAGTTTAGATTTTCCTGGCTTTGATTATTCACAGATGAGTTAAGCATCACAAAATAAACTTGTTTAAGGGATTTATGGGGTGATTTGGCAATATTTTTTAAATCACTGACTCTATTGGAATCCTTTATGTGATCCTACAGAATGTGGTGAAAGTTTTTTACATAACAGATAAGAGCCAGGATTCCAGAGGCTTGAATGATGAGTGAGTGGACACATAGCCCATTGGAGTGGGCAAACTTGGACTGTCTGGACATTGCTACTCTTCACCCTGCCCTAGGGTGGGAAGGGAGGTCCAGATGAGGATGAATGAAGATGACTGGTAAATACCTTCATGACTGAAGAAATTACAGAAATACAACAGTGAAAATTACAAAAGAAACAAGAAAATATGTCTATGTACTAATTTAACAAAAACAGTGTACACAGTGTATGGATAATATACAGTAATATACAGTATATACTTGATGAGCCATCATATGTTGATAAACGGGCATATCTGGACAACTAAAAAAGGACTGCTATTATGGTACTGTTAATTCTGCAGTAAGAAAGTAAAGAAACAGTATGGTCCTGAATAGCGGACTGATAATCCGAAGACAGTAACCTCTCCTATATGATGATGTACTGTACGTTGTACTTTATTACTGCTGCCACTAAATAATTTTATTTAATTTGGGAGAGACTTTTTTTTTAAATGGAGGGGTTAGATTTAGCTTTCAATAACCCCTTCACTTGACGAGGCTAACCCTATGCTGACCGAAATAATTTAGAGACAGCTGAACAAAATACACAGTGCATGTCATGTTATGAAAGTAGTTATGCCAATTTTGTTTTGTTTTGTTTTGTGTAGATGGTTGCACCAGTACCTTAACTACAGTGCTTCCTCCAATTTTGCGAGAATATGGTCGACAAAAAACCTCGCAAAATTGAAATTCGCAAAGTTCAAACAATTAAATATATGCAATAAAGGTAAATTGGTCGACATCACCCCAAGGTAAGCACTTTTTCCCACTCTTTCTCTCGACTCTACCTCTTAATTTTATGATGATAAATGAAACAAACATGGACTGATGTATTGTACAGTAATATTATTATGAAAACATCATAGGTAAGAAACATAAAAAAGAAAAAAATGCATATTTACACTGATGTGAAGACTGGCGTGGTGTACGGGACTGGTGGCGGGGCAAGGCTTGGGTGCGACTACTGTGGTGTAAACAAACGTGGCGGGGCGGCAGAACACCGAACTAGGAGGCACAGTACGCCCAGCGAACCACGACGTCACTACTCCGCATGGCAAAGTAGTGCGGGAAGACGACTTTCCCACCACTCGACCTCGCAAAGTGTGTGATTGCTCGCAAAGTTCATAAATGTTAAAAAATAAATGACTTAGAACTACCTCGCAAAATTGGTGATTCGCAAAGTTAAAGTTCGCAAAGTTGAAGGATGTACTGTATTTATTTTGCACATTACACATTAATATGCTCTTGTAAGTTATACATAAAGGTCACTTTAATACTGACATGTTATGAATAATATAGATAAAAATACCAGTGCCACAAGTAATGGTGCTTGTGAGCCTCCTCTGCCTATAGGAATACATTCCGATACCTTAGTTGTGAGTAGGACCTTAAATGACCCTTGATACAAGTGTAAGTGTCCCCATGAACATCAATGCAAAACTGTAGACATCTGTGATATGCCTTCCCTCCATACTGTACACTGTAGTTGCTATTTCAATTATATTACTGGATATTTGCAAATTGGAAACCAACTGTAACTGCACATCACAGATCATAAACTAGATATTAACATTCCAGAATCTTCTCACTAGAACTATATGCCAGATAAGAAATCGATCAGTTCCGTTATTAAGGCATATAAATTACACTCTAGATGGTTACTGTGACTATACCCTTAGTGTGACAGAAGACTCTCCTCAATGTCAGGGAAGGTAACAGCTGTCAAAATATCTACCAGCCTCTCCTAACTGTAGCAACAGAGCTAGGTTTTGCTCCCAGTGGCGTGGCCAGCTGTCTGCCCATGCAATAAGGGGGCGTGTTGTTGGCTGTGGGGGGGGGGGGGTGCAGCGTGGTGCCTGAGTGTACACACACACACACACACACACACACACAGATAGATAGGTAGGTAGACAGATACTGTGGTTGGTATTACAGTATACAGCAAATCCAAAATCCCTTGAAATTCATGTGCAAATACAGTACCATCATAAAAAATCTGATAGATACATTGCAAGTAATAGTTTATTAATGTTAAGAAAATATCACATACATTTTGCTCACTCAAAATTATCATAATATAAAGGGCCACATACATGCTTAATCATGACTGAGCATATGTGGAACTTGAACAAGTATAACCATCATGTATAAGTGTGACTGAAGGCTTGTGCAAATGACTGAAGAGTATCACACATGATTTGATGTTTCCACATCAATCATGATGCTTGTATAATCATGCCTGATGGTGTATGGAAATTATTGCACAATCATGATCCAGTGAATGGGTTTCATGTGTGAATCTTTTCTTATGCCAGCCCTTCATTCACACACTTACTTGTTTTTCTTCTTCTTGGACTCTGTAGTTTCTAGTACATGACTTGCTATGGGATAGTCCAAAGAAAACCCTTCTGGGGTGGCTGGGGATATTCCTTCAGAAATCTGGGGTGGCCAGGCATGTTTCAGTGTTGCCAGTGCCACCCTGACCACCACTCTAGCTACACCACTTCTCTACAGAAAGAATTAATCCCATACATGCAGCCTCAGCACTCATTTTTACGAGGTGCGCTGCAGATGATAAGTGATGAATACACAATCTACTTAAGAATGTATAGTCAAAATCAATTACTGCACAATCAGCAAGATCACACTGTCATGACTGGCCACATATGGGGCCCTTCATAGTTATCAAATGTCTTAAGTTTCCATAATTCATGAGGACTACTTTTGCACAAACTGGACATAGCTTGCACTGAATGAAGACTACTTCAGAATAATATGCAAATAGTACAATAAAGCAATCTACATTGTACAGAAAAAAAAGCTGATTTATTTGTTATTTACTTATGAACCGAATGTCTTTGAATGTCTTAATTTTTCTATTATTGTGATTATCCAGAAGTTCGTTTACAACAAACTCATCCACGCATATATTTTTTGCTTTTCCCTGTTCAGTTTCCAGTATACCAAGATCAATTGTGCACAGAGGGAGGGAATGGCAGCTGGGAGGGGGTCAGTAATTTGTGGGGGGTGTATGCCCTCCATGTCCCTCCAGTAGCTATGCTACTATCTGCTCCCAGTTAAAGCACAGATTACATCACCCCAATACAACACCAAATTACAATATATTGTACTACACATATTCCAAGGATGTTGAAGTTTTCAATCATGCACTTTCCTCATGCATTGCTCCTAATTAGAATGTTTTTGTTGGAAGGTGTAGTACTTCATGACATGGGTGGGACTGAAAGCCCAACCTTTTGGACGATAACATGCACTCTAACCCACTAGATCAGGGGTCGGGAACCTATGGACTGCGGGCCTGACATGGCCCAAATACCTTGTATGATCAACCTGTCCACAAATTCAAAAAAAATATTCCCACTTTTCACTTACTTAGTAGGTGAAAAAAAAAGCAGCCTTACTGGCAGTTAATCACTATAGCAAACACTAGACTGAGTTCGTTTGCTTGAAAAAGTGTGTATTCAAACAGACTTGAGCTCAGATTAGGAGGCTATGATGTGCTGCACCCAGCACTCAGTAAAAATTACTGCCCAAAGCAGTAAATGGTAACATGCAAGTGATTTATTTAATAACTAATGATTATAGTCCCTGTTCACATAATGCGTGAATATTGTTCCTGGCACATCCCGCTTTATGAGAATTCCACGTTATACTGCCATATGTTTACATGTTAAAGGGTTTCATGGCACCCATGCCAGCCCAAACTTCACCTTTCGGGGAAATTTTCCGGGATTTTTCCCAGGACATTTACCTACCTAAAAATAACTTCAGTACTGTATATACAAACACTGGAGGATTCCTCACTGTGAAATGAAGAGTTTGTGGGCTTCCTGGGGGAAGGGGGAGTGGTGTTCCAAGGCAAGGCAGGACTCCTACTGGTCCCCAGCACGGTCCTCTGGCTGCGCCGACTCCACAGAGTCCTTCGTACATTTACGAGTCGATTGGAACTCCTTCCCTCTTCCGTCGGATGCAGTACATGCCAAGGTACCTTTCCATCATAACAAGCGCTGGGTCAGATGAATAGTTGATTCGTTGACTTGGCACTTTCTGGCGATGACACAATTACATTCTCCTCTCCTCTTCCGCTTGATCACGTCAAGCTTCTGCTCCTGAGTCAAACTCTTTCGTCATCTTGGTGAGTCACGGTAGGGCGGCATGGTTAGGCTGGGTCAGGTGGCAAAAAAAAAAAAAAAAAAAAAGCAAAGTTAACACAGCACGTGTGGAGACAGGGACCGGGCAGAGGGTTGACTGGAGTGGCCCAGGAATGCTCAGTAGACCGTGACAACACGCTGCGCAAACACATGACATGCATACGTCATGGGCAGATGCACCACGAGTTATGACTAAATCTGCCCGCGTTTTGTCTGTGTTTTAACCAGTTTTCTCATGTAATGTCTAAATATTCCATAATTTTTGGCCTCAGGCCGTGTTTTCACTATTGTAGCAGCATAGTACATCCTTTTAAGAAAGATGCAATTTCTCCACCCGTGTAATATTTATCAAAATCGTGTTTTGACAATTTCTTGGACTATAAAAAAATAAAAATAAATAAAATAAAAAATAAAAAAATAAAAAAGGCTGTGCTAGTTTCGCGCTCTCTGATCACGCGTTATGCAAGCAATGACTGTACTTAAAAGAAATGCCTTTATTTAATTTGGCACGATAATTTGAGGAAATATGCTTTGAAAAAATGTTATTCTTATTTATGTGCATTCTAATATATTATTATTACAGTAGTCCCTCATTTCTCTGGACACTCAGTATCCGGACACTGGACTTTGGCTCTATTAAACCATTATCTAAATTTACTTGCTATTATCCAGACATAAAAGTTCCTGAGAAATTCAGCCGGCCATCCGACATGTTCAAACATTCGGTATTCTGGGCTCGAGTCGTGAGCGGGAAGTAGTCCGTAACCCAAAACCAGAGCTAAAATGTCCATCCGCCCCTGTACTGAATGGTCAAAGCCGCGTGCTCGTCTGATCACTCTCAATGAACCTCAAGCGCCTGAGTAATACGACTGTAACCCACAGGTGGTGTTAGAACGTCCCAATGCATCCTCATTGAATGTCCAATGTCGCACGGCCACTGGGCTAAGTCTTTCCTAACCACCACCACCACTACCACTGAACACAGACCACGAGCCACAAGTACATGTTAGGTGACAGCGGCAGTCTTCCTCTCTATCGAATGTTGAAAGTTGCCCAGTCACCGTGAGTTGTGTTTCCACATGGCCACTCGGCGTTTAACAGATTGCAAGCCACGAGTAAATGTACAGTACAAATGCCCGTCCACCTGTTGAAAGAAGGGGGAGAACCCTGCCCATAGCCTCGCTTCTCCCCCCCTCCCATCCCTCCTCCATACCCTCCCAGCTCCCCCCTCACTACCTCAGTCCCTACCCTCCTCCGTGGTGATAACACTGACTCGTGAGTTTTCAAAGTTTTTTGCAATTTATTTGACTACTATTGGTCGTATTGAAATTTCACAAAATCCATGAGAAAGCTCATGAAATTCTGCATCTAGACATATGCATAATGCTTGGAAGGTGCTGGCAAAATTTTGCGCTAGGATGTCGGGAATTGATATGAAGGTAGGTTATTTAGTCCTGAACACTTTATTCTCACTGTATTTCTGTACTTTTACTTATCAGTTTTATGTTTTTATTAGCTTATCTTATAGTTTAAACACCAGCAAAGATGACGGTATACCATTTATGCCAAGATAACCAATTTCCTGTGACATATCTGGCTATGAAACTTTTTTTTTATCCCAGGGAGCAATCATTTGTCACAGATAACTGATTTTCAAACCATCTTCAGTTTTTTTGTGGATTTTTGTTGGTTATGCATTGTTTTCTTGGTGTTTAGCATTAATATGGATAATCCTATGTGTGTTTTGGTGTCTCAATATGGCAGAATGACTGGAAAACAGTGCCAAAATTAGGAAGGGTACTGTACATACAGTAGTGTATAGGTCAGGTGTTTTATGATTTTCAATTTTTTTTTTCATGGTTTTCCTGGTGTTCTGCATTACTTTGGATATTCCTATGTGTGTTTTGATGTCTAAATATGGCAGACTGACCTGAAAACTGTGCCAAAATTAGTAAGGGTACTGTACATACAGTAGTGTATAGGTACCAGTAAGGTTTTTTTTTTTGGTTTTCAGTGGTTTTTCTGCATGGTGTTTACCATTACTCTGGATATTTCTTTGTGCATTTTGATGTCTAAATATGCCTGTATGACCAGAAAACACTGCCAAATTAAGCATAGGTGCTGTATAAATAGGTTAGGTGTAGGTTGGAGGTTGAGTATAGGTAGGGTCTGGGTATGGTAGGGGAATAGTGTTCATTATCCGGATGTTGCCACTACCCGGACATGCCTTTGGCTCAATTATGTCCAGATAAATGAGGAATTACCGTATTATTATTATTATTGGAGAAGGGGGGTGTACAGGGTGTCCCATAAGTCCAGCACCATAGAATATTTTATAGAATCTGTACATAATGACCCCCATTATTTACAACACACAAATCTAGTACCCTAAGATGCCAGACTTACGGGACACCCTGTAGTCTTTAACAAGTTCAAAACATCTGCCCCACCAGTTGAATAACAGAGCAGTTCTGACCCACAGTCCATCAAATGTTGCCAACCCTTGCATTAGATCATGGTAGATACCCTCTACACACTTGAGAGACATTTGCTAAATCTATCCCATCAGGTCCAGCCTTGTTCATCTTGTTCACCCCTACACACAGCACACTTGATGAAAATAGCATTCCACAACTTATCTCTGACACCACTGCATACCCTGTGTAGCCATCTGCTACAAATTACATAAAAATGAATTGCTCACAACATACAGCATGTACACCTTCTGTAACCACACTCACCATCCACTCAAGTGAAAATTACTTGTTTTAGGCACTTTCACTCTTAGTCCCATAGACTTCATACCATAATCTCTCCTCACCTCCTAAATGGCTTCCCTCCCATTCTCTAAAATCAACACTAAGCCACTGGCATACAACAATTCTGATGGTAAGACAGTCCTAAACTCACTAAATTAATGCATCTAGAACATTAATAAACAGCAGAAGGTATACAGTAAAACAGATCCCCAATGCATTCCAACATTCAGAGATAATTCACCATTGCAGCCACAATTCACTCTCATCTGGTTACTTTTGCCTTGTATGGCATTACAGTAATCCCTCCACTATCCGACGTAATAGAGCCAAAGGCATGTCCGGACAGTGGTCTTGTCCAGATAGTGGCCTTGAAGCTCCAGCACCGGTCATTCATGACCCTAACCTAACCTAACCTAAATCAGAAAACTACCTTCCTACCTCCCTACCGGACATGCACAGCACTTATTTAGGTCCCCTTTCACATAAATAATGCACACAAAGCATGAATTAATTGAATTTTAACCAAAAAATGATGATTTAGAGGTGAGTAAGGAATAGGTGCTCAGAACTTGCCACCATAGTGTAAGTATCGGACATGGAAATCATCTTTTCTAACATTTTATGCACTAAATTATTGGATACAAGGCATCAAATACAGTAAATGATGTAAACTGTTACAAGAAAAATGGTTAGGTTAGGTTAGGTTAGGTTAGGACCAGACATGAAATTCACTGGCATTCACCTTTTTCACAGCTAGTGCACTAAAATAATGAACACAAAGCATGAATTCATTTAAATTTAACCCAAAAAGAATGAATTTGAGGTAAGTTAGGAACAGCTGTTCACTGAGTTGGCAGCTTTGTTTAGGTACCGGACATGAAAATCAATGGCATTCACCTTTTTCACAGCTGGCGCATTTCAATACTAGTGGTAACCATGCATGAAAAAATTAAATTAAAAGCAGGAAATTATGATTAACATTTATGGGAATTTTTTNTTTTTTACCACTTTACAGCATGCTGAAAACAGGTTAGACATGAAAATCATTATGGAAATCATCTTTCACACAGTCTATGCATGATATTAATGATATGGGAAGAACAAAACAAGGAATTTTGATGAAGTTAGGGTACTTACGAGAATGATGCCGCCGTCCTGATGTATAACCAGCACGGTCATCTCAGACTCTGACAGTAAGACCTTGCACCTGACACACCTTAGCACTTCCGCTGCACTTTACACTCACCAGCACTTTCCACAATGTTTCCTTTCGCATAAGTAACTGTACCTTGCATCACATCACTTCACTGCACTGTACATAAGAGTAAATTCCCGTGTGGTCTAGTGACGAGTCCTGGAGAATTTAGTCGCTGTCAGAGTCCAAGATGAGCTGACGGAGGCGGCGCAGGGGCTCCTTGGTGGGAAGTGGTGATACGCTATCCACTGCAGAGGACTCAGAAGACAGCCGCAAACTAACATCCAGTGGTGACTCCACCGTGCCTGATGTGCTGGGCTGTGTCTTGGAGCCAGAAGGCCTGTCTTGGTGAGATGATGGTGTGGAGCGAGGGTTGACGACGGCAGGGTTGACTGGCCTGAAAAAACTGTCAATGGTTAACTGATGCAAGCAACGATGATTCCGACGATTAATGATGTGCTGCCTGAAAGCTCGCACTTCATCCACAAGTCCCAAGGGGCCCATCTCCCTGTTGCAGTCCGGGTGTTCCAGGTAGTCGAGAACGAACTCCATATGTTCCCAGAGTGCGCTCAGCTTGAGGATGGTTGGAGTAGTGGCAAGCCATGAGGAGTCCACTGCCTGAAAGCTCGCACTTCATCCACAAGTCCCAAGGGGCCCATCTCCCTGCTGCAGTCCGGGTGTTCCAGGTAGTCGAGAACGAACTCCAGATGTTCCCGGAGTGCCCTCAGCTTGAGGATGATTGGAGTAGTGGCAAGCCGTGAGGAGTCCGCATCATCGTTGCTGTCCTCGTCAGAATCTTCCTGCTGGGTACTCGGACCGGCAACAGTAGATGTGATCTCAATATCAGACATGATCTGATACCCAGGATCGCCCTCGTCGTCATCCAACTACTCACGCACTTCGTCGACATTCACATTGTCTCCACCCGCACGAAGCCTTGATGGAAGTCATCCACATCCAAACCTACAAAATCGTGCACCACGTCACTTCCATGAAGCAGCCGAGACCAACCATTTTCTAGAGGATTGACAGAGACTTCCTTCCATGCACTGGCCCAGTTGTAGATGGCAGACTTGAGGTTGTATCGGCGAAGGTTTTCGACAGTTTTTTGTCCTCACATGTCTCGTCCTTCCCCGCGATCGTCCTCGTCCTCGTAGACAACCATCACCTAGTCCAAAACCCTCCGTTGGTAGAGCCTCTTCGCTGCCACAATCACCCCCTGGTCCATTGGTTGGATGAGAGCAGTCGTATTAGGTGGCAAAAACAGACACCTAATGCGGCCATTTTCAGCCACCAACTCCTTCTCAGGAGGATGTGCAGGTGCATTGTCTAGAATCAGGAGGGCCTTTACCTGGTCACGTGGGATTTTCAGTGTCTCCGTCTGATAACGAATTACCTCCTTGACAAAGTGTTGGTGAAACCAATTTCTGAAGATCTTGGTTGTGAACCAAGCCTTCAGAGAATCATACCACATGACAGGAAGGACATCCATTAACCCACGAAGGCACCGAGGCTGCTTTGCACGGCCAACAATAACAGGCTTGAGCCGGTGCATGCCGTTAGCATTTGCACAGCTCAAAGCAGACACCTGTTGCTTGGAGAGCTTGGGGCCAGGTACACGCTTCGTCTCCTCAGCGAGAGTGTTAGTGGGTATTGAACGATAAAATAGGCCAGTTTCATCAGCGTTGTAGACTTGACCAAGAGTGAGGCCCACCCTGTCAATCAAGCCCTTCACCTTCGGCCGAAACTGTTCTGTTCCTTCATCGTTAGCGTCCAGAGCTTCGCCATGGGTCTTACGGTTGGTAAGTCCGTGCCGTAACTTGAACGTGAAGAGCCAACCTTCAGATGCCTTGAAGTCTGGGGTGTCCAGTAGCCTTGCTAACTTCTCGGCAGCAGCTTTCAGCTCCGTTCCACATACCAAAACACCAGCAGCACGTTGTTGTCGATACCAGATGAGCATGGAACGGTCAATGTCAGCATACTTAGGAGTAAACATCATCTTCCTCTCCACATTCCGTCTGGTTTTCGAAGTGAAATCAGCTGTGTACTGCTGTAGTTTGTCTCGGGACCTCTTGATATCAAACAAAGTGGAGCGAGGGAGGTTGAATTCACGGAGGATCCGTGATATCGGCCACCCGGTGTCCACCTTCTCCAATACCTCCCGCTTCTTCTCCAGAGTCAAAACCACTTTCTTCCTCTTCTCAAGTGGCAGGGCCATCATCACACACACGATAAAGAAGGTGCAGAGCAGCATCAAGCCCTGCAGGAGATAGGGAATCACTACAAAACCAAGCACTTCAGCAGCCATGTTGAGAGCGTGTTGACGAGCCGGGAGCTGAGCGGGAAATGAGACCGTGAGAGAAGCGGGAGGTGTGAAAACACAGCTGTTCGGCGCGTGCGGGAAATTCAAACTGACATGGTCCCAAAAAATTGAATTTTTTCGGATTTTTTCAAATTTTTGGGCATTTTGGGGGTCGGACAGCCTACGATGTCCGAACAGTAATGCATCCAGATAGGACATCCGGATAGTAGAGAGATTACTGTATATTCACTCTCACAGAATGTTATCAGTAAAGAGATGTCTACTACATTATACTTCTGGATATATATATGTACACTGAATATGAATGCCATGATTATGGATCATGTTTTTCCTATCCAGCACCCAAGAGGTCTGCCTACATACCTAAAGGTGTGTGCACAACAGTCTGGGAACCACTTGCTAACATTACAAAAACAATCACACTTTCTCTAACCTTGGGTCTATTCCTTGCATGGTGATTTCCATTTGTTTACTTTCAGCCATGTCATGAGTAAACATGGCATTGAAGTATGGAATCACTGCTGCCAACACAATACGATGTGCTGTGAAGCACTGGTCCTCTACCTGAAAGTGTACAAAAATTGTTACTGTACTAGCATACTGTAACTGTTAACTTATGTAAGTAATTTAGGAATACTGTGAGTATTGTTTGCCACATCTGAACCTGGGACAGTGCTACTGCGAAGTAGGAAGTCTAGCTACACTTTCCATGCATCACACTGGTATTTACTTGGCCACTTCAATCACCAGCAACCCCTTTTCAGTCATGTTATTGCTACCACCAAACATGAGAATACATCAAGGATGATAAGTGTATCAAATGCCAGATCCCTACTACACACTGATACTGTCCCAGGTTCAAATGAGGCATACTATACAATTACAGGTAACCACTATAATCACATTTCTCAACCTATGCTGAGGTGAAAATATATATATATATAT